>VYZW01014914.1:11265-24782 GCA_013401315.1 Balaeniceps rex
GGTGGGGGCCCGGCGGCAGGGAGGGGGCGGCGGGGCCCCGCGGCCTCCTCCCGCCCGCCCAGCGCCCCGGGGTGCCCTCGCCCCGCAGCCCGTCCTCCCCACATCCGGAGGCTGCGGGCGCGTTGGGCTCTGGTGCACCCTGGAAAGGCGAGAAGTACGTGGCCGAGGGCTCACGTTAGGAGTGCGATAAATCCACACGTATGTGGCTGGTGATCAGCAACGTGCAGGTCTGCCGGGCAGCGCTCGCCTGGGCGGGTTTGTTCATCGCCGCAGCGCCCTAGGCCGCACGCAACGCGCACCGACCACGGCCCATCTCCTCGGACATGGCGGGGAGCGGGCCGCATCTGACCCCAGGCCCAGGAGCCAGCGCTGCCTGGCTTGCAGGGGCCTCTCAGCTGGCGTTGACCCGCATCCCAGTGGCAGTAACTGCCGCATGTAAGGCAGCGGGAAGCAGCCGCCCTGGTGAGGGCCGTGCTGCTCTGTGCTGCGTTGGACCTGCTGCCCTCTTTCTTGTACAGCTGTTCGGTCCAGACAGGTGTTTCTTACCCCGTAGCAGAGCGTGCTCGTGCTCTTCTCTGGGTACAACCACGGCACTACGTGAGTGCGGACAGCAGACGCTGCTGTGCCAGCCGTGGAGATCAACGGCTAGCAGAGGTCCAGCAGCAGCACGGTGATGCTGATTTTTCAAATGCTAACAAAACCGTAGAATTGTGATGTCGCCTTTGTGCTGGAGACACAGGGTCTACAACAAGTGGAATTTACTGATAATTACTTTCTACTTGCAGTTCTGTATTTCCAGAAGAACATTTCTTTTTTTTTTTTTTTTTTAAATTTTTCTGCAGGGCTTGGCTTGACAGGAAGCCAGGCTTAGGATCTCGTGCGCTTTTCAGCTGTCTGCGTGAAGGGTGGCCTATAACAGCTTAAAGGCCAGGAACAGCTCAGGAAGCGGGAGAGGTAGTAACGCTCTTGCATCACTATATATCAAATGTTTCTGGACCCGCTCATCAAAAATGGTGTTATACGCACTCAAAAGCAAGTAAAGGCTTATTCTGTAAAGACCTGCACCCCCCACTTGACATCACTCTGCTGGTTTGCCTGTAACTCTCACCTGCCTGAAAGCTAGCCACTCAGTGCTTCCCAGAGTGGAGCCCCCAAAGGTCTCGGCAGCAGAGGCCGCCTCCTCTGTCACGTTATTGCGCTCTCGAGGTCGGCACCCCATTTAGCACAGAGCAGCCCTTTGTCTTCAGGCAGACAGGAACCCGTTCGTTCATCAATAGCTACAACGCACAGCCTGGGAGGGGGCTGGCTGTCCAAGGACCTGGTCTGGTCAGTCTAGGTTTCAAGCCCCCAGACGACAAACGTCTTTCCAGGGAATACCTTAAATAAACAGTGATTTTAAATGGACAGGTTTTTTTTCCATGCGGACTGGGAACCCTCTTACTACTCTTTGCTGTCAGGCTCCACTTCACTGCTCTGGTCCATTAACAGGGAAAGCACACCTGGGTGGTGTGACCAGCCATCCATGCGGACACTTTCCTATCCTTTGAAGCTTGTCACAATGCTGGATCGTCAAAGTTAGGTATCCATCAAAAATATATTTGAAGAGGCTCATGGAGAAGAGAGTTATCAGAAGGTTTTAGATTTTCACATGTGCGCTCCTGAAACTAGGTAAGCGTGAGTTCATTCTTTTTTTAAACAGTATGTAAATATACTACTATTTTAAACCTGACCTCAATGTGAAGCTTCAGTGTTGCATATTGCAGATGACTGTTGAGTACTCCTCAGCTCCTGCTTGTCTTCTGTGTTGTGGTAAATGGGTAGGAGTTTACTAGACACCCTTGTTATGTTACTGATACCAGAGACTGCAGTGTTCTGTAGACATAATATTATTTGGAAGTACAAGAAAATAACAGAATGGAAATAACTGAAATTACTGATTTCATTAACTACTGCTACAATGTAGATCTCAAACAAACTCTGACAACCCTGCATCACCCACTCGTTGGTCTACAGAGAGCAACCAGACTCTGAATGTTGTCCTTCAGGCTTCCCAGGTATTGCTTTTCTGCACAAGAGCTAGTTGCCACTACGTGGGGAGATCTCTGCAGTGCCTTACAGGAGATTGTACACAGAATACTTTTTCTTCTTCTTGAAGTGCTGGTTTCCTCTATTTACCAGAGTTCCTTCACTTCCAGAAAGATTATTTTCTTTTTTTCAGCTTGAGAGAAGGAAAGAAGAAGAGGTGTCTTAAACTCTAGTAGTAACAACTTGGGTATTCGTAGTCATCTCTGTATAAGAGGTCTACCACAACAGGAAAAACGGTGTTTTTGCAGTGGTGGTGTGTGTAACTTCCTGACTCCTCTATCAGAATGAGCTATTCCGAGATTAGACATTCCTTCATAACTCAGACCTATATTTATGCTGACAGATGTTGTAGTTCCTATTTGGTGTTAGTCTTGCAGGCCTACAGAGGAATTCCCAGTTTGTGAATAAAGCAGGCAATAAAACATTTAGCAAATGTCTGTGTTTTAAGACACAATTCATATTTGCAGACCTCCTAGTATCTGAAGGCAATAAATGTGTATATATGTAGGTGGCACAGCTTTGCATTTTATTAAAATCTTATGATAGGATGATTATTTTAGAGACATAGAGACAGACTTTAAAAATATTTTGCTAAACTTGGTAAATGCTGTTCTTAAATTGGTACCGTGAGGGGAAAGGAAGTGGCTGGCAATAGCTGATTCAAAGTAGAGTTTTCCAGAACAGCATTAGCTCCAGCGCCTAGTGGGTTTTGTTTTTTTTTTCTTTTCTTTTTTTTTCCTTGCCTTTTTTTTTTTTTTTCCCCAAGCACATGTGTGGGCTGGAGGGGAAGAAACAACAGAAAAAAAGATAGAGGAGCTGATCTAAGAACATGATGCTGAAGTGAAGGAGTAATGTAAATGAGACCAAAGGAGAAAAGAAGAAAAAAAAAAAGGCAATCCTTAAACAGTGGATATTTTTGTTCTCTTATCCTCTCAAGCTGAAATGAAATGTGTATGTGGAATAAGAAAAATGGTCTGTTATTTTGCCTGAAAATTCAGAGCTTTAATTGCCAAACAATAGTCATTGCCTTGACACAGGGCTTTTTGTCAAATAGCACAGCTCAGCCTTACTGGTGGCACAATTCCAACATGATCCCATGTGAAGCTGCTTTCTTTAGCCTTGTTTTAATTGTTGCAAATTATTTGTAACAGATATTGAACAACACGACCAAAAGTATAAAGAATTCTTAATAGCCTGAAATAAACCATCCTACAGTATTTTAATCATCTTGATTTATATTTTCTTCCCTTAAAATCCTGATTTTGAGATTTTATTCTAAATTATGTTCCATAACCCTTTGTCACTGGTCCGGTCCAATGTTGCTATGGGCTATGAAATAAGGGGTCATAGGAGAGGTGGTGCACTACGGTAGAACTAAGGTATGTCTGACTTGGGGAATGCTGACCTTGACCTCAGGCTCTGCTGACAACATCAACCAGGTCACCGACAGGCTAACCTAGGGCTCGCTTTGTGTGTACCTCCCAAAGCAGAAAGGACACCATTACTGTCTTATTGTTATGGTGGGGTATCTACGATGAGTATTGAAGATGCTTGGAAGGTCTGGATATTTTACTTCACTGCTTTAGAGGCTGAAATAATCTATTGTCTTGTGATAGATTTAGGGGAGAGTGCATATGTAAACTTACTTTGTACCAACACACCAGAGCAACTCTACCATGCAGTAATCTTCCTATATTTATTGTTACTGTTCCCTTTATTTTGCATTGTAGTGACATTTTGATTTTGTCAATGCTTAGACTTTTGGCCTCTACGTCTTTGAATGCTGAAGGACTGCATTTATTTATGTAGTGGTTTGGTATCAAATAAATACTAATGCTTTGGTATTATAATATACTAAATTTTGGACCCAGAAGCATATAATTTATATAATGTTTGGGAAATGAACTGCTATAGATTGCTTTTTCCTGCTGTTTTGGGATCACAGTTGCTAAATTACTTCCTTTCAGAAATTCCCGTTAGAAAACAGTCTGTACAGACTGTATCAACCAACTTTAAATTTATATAGAGTCCTTTCATACATTAAAGCAGATGCAGTAATTTTTATATTCATTCATGAAAATAGAAGACGTTCCTTACCAGAAAAGATAATCAATGCAATCACAGCTGTAAGTGAATGTAAATAAGATTTAATTTACTATCTGAAAAAGCTTTCTTCTGGTAACAAAAATGCTTATTTATAGTCCACTTGTTTTTTTCTTTGAATAGTGATAATTTGGTTTAACTTTATCAATAGTATTGGCATCTAGAAAATTGTATGGAAGGATATATCGGAATTGTTCGGATACAATCTCTTAAAATAACTTTTTCTTTTTGAAATCAATATATAGTTGCTGTTAGCCATAAGTGTTTGCTGAGCTCTTTGATGGTAGCAAATGGATCCCAGAAACATTACTGTACAAGAAGTACGGGCGACACTTTGATTTGTGCCGCAGAGGAATGGGTAAACAGAAGGGGAGTTGCAGGGAGCTGTGTTAAGTGCCTGGGCTCTGCTCCCCGATCCAGCTGGGAGCAGCAGGCAATATTCTGCAGCGGTAGCTGATCATTTTTCCTGGCCACATGGCCTTATTTTTTCTGGCAGGCACAATGGGTTGTATGCCCAGGGCTCCACCACTCACTTGCAACTGCACCGGGGTATCACACCAGACTAACCAGTAACAACATGTATGGAAAGTAATCCATGTACATAGTGCTGCAATTCTACATTGGTTTATTTCTGACTGTTCCAAGACACCTTTACTATGTAGCTTCTGTCTAATGACACCAAGAAGTGCTTTAGGCATTTTCCTAAAAAGAGAAGACAATTTTGTCACAAATATGTTGACTATAAAGCACCTCTGAAACAAAGTCCAAGCAGTCATATAGAATGGAAAACAAATTAGGAGGACTTCAACTAGAGGACTCAATATTATGCAAAACATACCAAAAATGACACATTCCTTTTTTTTTTTCCCCTTCTCCAGTATTGCAGAACAGTAATGTATTAAAACTATAAATTAATATATTTAAAATTAATCTCATTAAGTTACTTTTTGAACTGTAGATTTCACTGTCTAGGATGCAGGAAGAGAAATAAGTTAGATCACTCCATATATGAGATTTAAGCCAGACAAGCTTGCATGAGCACTCCTTGTCTGAGAAGATAACAGTATAAATTATCAAGGTCTTTTGGTTAGTTATCTGCTTGGGTTCCTTTTTGAACTTGAAAACCTCATGCACCAAAACTCAAGTTATTCAGATAAATATCTACATTAAATAAATAATAATATCTACATTAAATAAATACAGTATCTTTATAGAGATATATATCTTTATAGTTTGGCTTCCTTAATCTGAGATGCTTCATGTTTTATATGAAATATTTAGTATATCCATATTTAATATGCCTTATTGCGTAACCTGTTGTACCCACTGGGCCTGCCCAGCAGTCAAAAAACCCACCACCACCTTCCACACAAAATAAAGACAAAGCTGTAGGGAGGTACAGTACAGAGATGATCATCCATGCTGACAGATTAGCAAACAGCTAGTACAAAAACGGTGTTCATTTCTTTGTACAATAGACAGGACCAGAGACAAAGAAACTTCTCACATGTTCATTGTCTGTACTGTGCTGGCCCATTTTTGGCATTATCTGTCTACTATACTCCAGTTTTGTGGGTTTTTTTTTGCCAGTGTTAGCTACAGGCTTGTCTGTCACTGCCCAAAAAAGTCTTCCTCCGAGTCCAAACTCCAGTCAGTTCATAACATACATTGTGTTTGTTTCTCTTGTTTCTGGTACCACTCATTGTTGCATACCCGTCATTATACGTTTTTAAGTACAACATTTTCCATATTTGTAAACTATTTCTCCCATAAAATGACATGGAAATAATAATAAAATCACATTACGACTTTGATTTTATTAGTAGTACTTTACTATCAAGGACTGAAAAATCCTCACAGTGTCAGACAGGGCTAAAGGAAGGTAGGATGTACACTTTTCCCTCCTCAAGAGAGAACCCTCCTGGGTACCGTAGAATATCAACAGACAACCAGAAAAAAATACTGTACTGCAATTGAGCAGTTGAAAATACTGTGTTTGGATTTTCATGGAAATCGGCATCTGTTCCTGTGGCGCATAAAAGCAGCTGATTTTGAGAAATGTGTTAACAGCATGCTGTTGAGACTTCACTATTATTGTTATAAAACCAATTGGTAAAGATGAACTGATTTGCAAGGTCAGGATCAAACGTCACTGCACTATCTTCCTAATGGTCTCACAAGCTCCTCTTTAATTTTTGACTTGTAACAATTGTTTTATCTTTATCTTTGCTAGGAAAAAGCTTTGCTAATAAGTATCTTGCAATGGCTCACATCTGTCAGTAAAATGGAGCCCCAAATCAAATTAATTCAAAGCAAGATTTTACATTAGAAGTGCAATCATAGGACAGCTGAATAGCAAGATGCTTTCAAATTCACTTGAATTTGTTCACACTTCTCCTCAAGAACAAGGAAAATTTGTTCCTGCTTCTCCTTTCCTGCTCTTAATTTTAGAACTGGAATGACAAAGACCTGATCTGGCAGCCTGCGCCCCATTTAAATTAAGGAATATCAGGTTCAGAAGCTTTTACTAGAAGAAATTGAATAGTTATACGTATATATAAATTCCTTTTTTTTTTCTCTTTAATTTAAATCTCAAGAATGTCAGTTACCGGTTCTTTGACTGTGCTAGACAAGCAATTATTTGTACTATTTCAAAAAACAAATCATATCTATGACAGCATAAGGACAAAGATAAAAAGTTTTTAAAATTGACTGTTTCTGCAACGCAAGCATCTTAGAAACTGCATGCGGGCCGTGTTAAAATCACTGAAGTGTACTTAGAACACAAGGATCTTCATTAAAAATGTGGACTGGTTTATAAATTTTGGCCATGTATAGCAGGTGAAAAAAATAGCTTAACCTGTGAATGCTAACAGGCTGCTGATTATTTTGTGTATGTTTGTGTGGGGCAAATGTCTACAGTTTTGATCTCTCGGTCACAAGCCTGCTGCTTGATAGCTACAACTGGTACAGGCGGGCGGTAAGGTTTGGTAAGACCCCGACTAAGCACAAGCAGCACGTCCTGAATCCTCCAGCTAAAAATGAGATGCGAGGCAGAACTGGCAATTAGGATGGCGCTGGCTTGTGCTTCTGCACGCAGGCTATTTACGTGGGGAAAACCCAGCATAGCTGGGGTTCTGTAAGGATGAGGTGGTGCCAAAAGGAAGGGGTCCTCGGCCGTCCCTTGCCTGAGATGGGTAGCTGCCAAGCATCGGCCCGGCACAACTTTCTGCCGCGGCTTCCCAGGTGAGCAGGAACCTCCCTGCAGCAGAGGGAGGTTGGGGCACAGCAAACAGCGCTGGGGATGGGGAGCCACCGAGGGACTGCGTGGAATAAGCACTAGGCTAAAAACTCTTATCTCAGTTTTTAACTTAACTCCAGCATCCAGATTGCCTAGGGACTCTTGTTTACCTGTGACACATAAGGAGGTGCTGCGTCATTGCTGGGGGGGTGCGATATGTTTGTGCGCTTTCTGTTGTAATGTGGATTATAGGGTCAATATGCACAGTACAGTACTGTACCTTCTCCCTCTGCTTCCCTGAGCTATGTTCAAATCGTGTACGACAAGGTCTTTACTGTGTGTTTGATGCCTTTTATAGCAATAAAGATAATATGTGCTATTCATATTACTGCATTTCAGGGCCTAATACCATGAATATTGTTCTGTTATGTGTTGCCTAATAAATATATGATTATCATTTGAAATGCTAACTATTATAAGTAATCTCTAGTTTAAGGCCTAGCATTTCAAAACATTAATTTCACATTTTGTAACATTACTAAACCATAACGGAGACTCAGTTAAGCAAGTCAAAATGATTCAGCAAACATTATTTCTGTTTGGTTCAAAAGTTGTCTCTGATGACAACTTGTTGCAATCTCGTCTGATTGCTTACTTTATCTTCGCGGATGTAAAAATGGTGATAAGTGTCTTTCAGTATAAATTAAAATACTCTCAGTAGTGTTTTTTAAAAAACCCACATCATCTGTTTCTGCTCAGTGTTTAACAAATTGTCACAGTTCATTTTAACAAATGATTCTGGAAGAGCAACACTGGGTAAGACTTACAACTGCCGTGTTTTAAAATAAAAATCCTTGTAATCAGCATAAGCTTAACGCCTTTCTATTCGCTATGTCTGGACCAGGCCACTGTTTAGAAAGCCTCTCTGCACAAGAAAACCAGTTAAGTGAGTGTTTGAATGATTTCCTGACTCAAAGCTAAAATCTTTCTCAATTATTTATACCCTGTAGCAGAAAGAATCATTCTTGTCTTCTGCTGTCAAATCAATCACCGACAGTCATGACCAGACAAAAACTATCTTGGAGGGCAGTAAACTCTGCTTGCTTCTTGCTGGCTGATTCTTGAAGCTGCATACACATTTAAAAAAATATACTATAAATCTGGTATTTCTCCCCTGGATATTTCCATAGGCTTTTCCCACACCTCAGTCTTTACAATGCTCTTCCAAACTTTTCAATCATCTTAAGAAGATGAACCTGTTACCGGCTTTCTCAAGGAACAAGAGCAGCCCTCGAGCAGCTTCCTCGTCTGTCGTATCAGCCACCGCTTACTTGGGATTCCACCTTTTTGACATTTTCCTTCCCAACAGATGTAAGGTTGTAATGAAGTTACTCCAAATCTCTTCCTTTTTTGTGAAATACTCTTGATTAAATAGATACTATTCTTGTTGGTAGCAATTTGGCAAAGAAGTAGTATCAGTGTATCCTACTGTTTTATTGATTTTCATTGGGCTATAGCTTACTTCCTCACAAAATCTGAAAGAGGAAGTGGAATTGTTATTTTTTCCCCCAAAATAACCTTTAAATTTATCTAAATATAGGCAAGCAAAATTCTTAGCAAACCAAATGCTTATAATACAGATTCATTTGATTTAGTTTTATTAAAAAATTTAAAATACTTCCATCCTTGAGCATAGTAAATTCAGACAGGAAATTGCATTGGCAGCTATCTATGAAAATGGCACATGTTGCAAATGAAAATCAGTGCTCACATCAAACTCTTTCAACTACGATCATGTCAGGAGGGAAAGCCCTGAACAGCTGAAAGATTATATAAGGGCTTTAACAAGTACTTACGTGATCTGCGGAATGCTGAAAAATCAGACTGGAAACTGCAATGTTTGATTGATATCCAGATCTAGGCTGAGTTTCTACAGGAATTCAAATCTGTGGCTTATCATGGGCTAAAAAATTCAAGTTTGTCAGTCCAAAGTTTCTTGACTTGTTCTAAATGAGATATCTACCAGCATAAGCAGAAAACTTTGGGAAATACGTGTATGGTCCAAACTTGCTCCGTTTGCGTCTGAACACCAACTGGATCTGTTTCACATCTCTGAAGCCCCTAAAGATGCAGGTTTATTTTGGCATTTCTAAACCTTCCTTTTGTTGCTGGGAATTTGTTGAAATTAAAAATCCAAACGTTTTTGGCTTGATAATTGTGCGTTTAGAGAGAATCGTACGAACAGATTGGTTAACAGTGAGAGCCCAGTGTTAGAAGTGCCAAGGGGTTTTAATGGCTACAGCTTTCTGCGGGAGGAGATGTGTTAGCTACAACCCCACGGATGTAAGGATAACGTTCTCTTTTCATAACCACCTCGCAGCTCTGGGCATATAAAATCACAAGCCACGCTATGTTTATTAGGTACCAACCCTCTCTTAAAGTCAGGGGTTACATGTACACTAACTTCTCAGATCAGATCAGGACTATACTTTTAAAGTGAACCTCTGTTCTTTAACTTCAGATTGCTTTTGTTACATTGCAGGGTTTATGAACATGAGTGTGAGACTAGACCTGCGTTTCCCAGCAAGCCTCCCTGTGAGCCCACACATGGTACCTTCTGCGTGGCCTGTGCCTGGGAGACAGGACGTTTGTCTTCTGCCAATTCTGTCTGGTCAGTAGTTTGTCCATTCACAAGCTTCAGGAGTGAGAAGGTAGGGAACCCTGTCCTGCAGAATGTGAATAGAAGAAGGGGTCCCCGTCTCCTCACGATCTCAAATCCTTCTGTCCCTGCAGACTTCGGCATACGGAAAAGTCTCCTGTGGGCAAATCTGTGTTCCTACCCAGGTCAGATCAAATCGGGAGGAAGGGAATAGCGGGCTGCCAGCAGAGAAGAAAGAGGAGACCACACATATCTGCTCTTCGCGGTCATCTGTTGACTCCTTGTCCAACAGATGTAGTGCTAGTGTGGTATGTAGTAACTCCGCAACTGCTTTTGGCACCAGTGTTGTGAAAGATTAAAATCGTATGTCCCTGCAGTGTTCAATAATAAATTATTTTGCAAACATCATTCTAAAACTAAGGCCCTAGATGTATTGGCTTACATTCTCTTCTGTCCTTCACTTAGAGGAGATTATTAAATACATAAAAACCTAGTCCTGCTACAATGGACATGCAGGAGACCTCTATTTCTCTTTTGGGACATGCCAACACATTTCTGAAAGTAAGAAATAAGCATAATATCTGGTTATGTTAGTAACAATCTCTTGTAGAGAGGGTGAGAAAATGAAGCTGATACATCAGCTTTTTTTTCCCCCCAAGTCTCTAACTTGATGCTTTATTTGTATGTCATCTTGTAAATACAAGAGGAAATTTACACAAAATGCTGGACTAACCTAACTTCCCATGGGGACTTCTGCAGGTACCAGGCTCATTGGAGCTGACCCTTAACTACAGACTAGGCAGGAACAGTGACTGCTTTTACCTTCATACCCTACTCACATTTTAAAACACTGTATCTACGCAGACATATTCAGTAATTCTGACAATGCAACTAGTGGTTCTTTCCATTACTTCAATACTGTGATAAAATAAGCATCTTTTTATATGGATATTTTGGGTCACACCTTGCCCATTAGCTATACTTTCTCTCCATTAAAATCAGCAGAGGTTTATCAGGGAGGTGACCTAGGTCAAAGCTGAGTGCTTTGTGAAAACCCAATCCATTTTTATGTTTAGGAGCCAATTAAAAAAAAAAAAAAAAACCAAAGAGAAACACCTACTGCAAACATCACTATTTATTCAAAATATGCACATTACTTGCTATCAGTGTAATAGTTTGAACCTCTACAAACTTCTGTGCTTAGCTGATTAAATGGAAAGCTTTTTCTCATGGCAAGGTAAAAACGCACTTAAACCAGTTATCTTATATGTTATTACACATTTGCTTATATCAGCAAGTATAGAATCAAACTCTTGGTCTGATACCTAATGACAACAATCATTACATTGTCATTGATTTCAAAACTTACTAATTTTTTTAACTACCTTAGAGATGAACACGCTTTTCTTTCATTCTCTTTTCTAATAGAGAAACTTGGAAAGTTACTTCTTGACATGTAAAGTACAACTGCAGTGCTCTTAAATTGTTCATACTGTTTTGGATTGGCCTGTAATACATATGAAACAGCTTCCAGATGAGATGAAGTTGGATTATTATGAAATGTACCCTATTAGCCCAAAGTAAGGAGCTCATCATTTCAGATGAGCTTAAGGGGAGGTATACTTGTCTGTACTCAGGTAGGCAAAACCTTTTTACTTAATTTCAGAACATTATCAGCAAAATGAACTCTCATAACAGCTCAAAGAAATACGTTTTTAGCAAGAAATTTGTTGTGTTGAGATACCATGCAACCCTGTATAAAACCAGGTAAAACCAAGAAAACACACCATGAAGAGAGAGGAACTATTCGTCTTCTCAAAATGCATTAGGAGTGTATGTATCTCTACCATAACTGGAAGACGCAGGTTGCTGTCCCAAAGAATTAGAAATGAGAAACAAATATGAAATGCAGCTTACATGAACAACTCATCCTTACTGAAGAACTTGATAAATACTGAAAAATATTTCATTCACTGTCTCTTCTAGATATACACTAGTGATATATTTGTGTTTACCTGTCTTCTAGTGTCTAGCACCTGCTTCTAAATACTGCTTCTAGATAGGTACGTTACAATATTGTGCTAGGGATGGGTAGACCCCAGGCTATTGCTACTTTGTCCATATTTTGATAATATCTTTTATACTTTTGCTAGCAGACTATTGGGATATTTGATTTTAGACCAGCAAGTGTTTATGAATAATTTATTCATGAATGATCCCACTAACTTCAGAGGGGCTACTTAAATTATATAAAAGTTAGGTGCAGAGGACCTTAACAGCTTAGGTTTTCCTATTAAGAGTCTACATTTTTAGGGAATCATAGGGTTCCTTTTTCAGAAAGATAGCTTAGGCTGAAAAAGTCAAACCATTCAGCTCACTGTGGACAATCTGCACCTTGTTTATGAGGAACGTTGCCTGGTGCTACCTAGGAGCTGGTGCTGCTGAATGTCATCTCTAGTATTCTGTTACAAATTTAACCATTGTAGCTGCAGTGAGAGACACAGAGCTTTTAGGTGGGCTGGGTTTTGAAACAAAGCATTTCAAAATTATGAATAGGTTTTTTTGAACTTTCAAAAGTTACAATAGAAATATCCTTTTTAGATATATTTTGAGGCTTGTATTATTCATATGATTGATTTTAAAACATCAAGGAATAGAAACTTGCTTTTACTGTACATTTTTGAAAATTACTTAAAACAGGTCCAGTTGAGTGTACCATAGAGATTCATGTACATTTAGCATGACAAATTGTAGATAAAACCCACGATTTAAATATTATATACCTCGTATTCATGGGACAAGATTTTTTTAAATTTCTGTTACATGAAACAGGCTAATGTCTGCAGATTAAAATAATTTTCTGAGTATCGTACCTCTGGAAAAGTTTGTAGAAACAAACATCACAATAACTTCCTTGTGCTGCTGTAATGACTAGAAGGACACATGAGACTGACCCTCTCCCCCATCTGTCACAACTCAAAGCACAGACCAGGTAAAAACCATGTCATCTCTGCAGATATTTAGAAAAGGCTGGCAGAAATTTTTAGAAAGTTATTTCCTCCAGTCTGTATGTTTAGGCGAGTCATTTGTTCCCTTTGAATTCACTTTCCTCAGGGCAGCCAAGTGTGTAAGTATTTCTGGCACCAGTGGAAATAATCATCTGCAGTATCACTTTTTCCCCACATAGGAAGTACATTTACTCTTTAATGGGGAACTGAAACAAGCTTTGCATCATTCTGACTAATGGCAACACAAAACAAATAGGAAACACTTCAAGGGAAATACTTACAAAAATAGCATACACAGAAGTATGAGAAGCTTTCATATTATGAATGAATACTTGAAAGTAATAATCTATTTCTTACCAACATTCATGAGCAGGAAGGGAGTCAAAATTAGTTGGATCAGGAAACACTTGTTAAGAATTAT
>VYZW01014914.1:25245-46248 GCA_013401315.1 Balaeniceps rex
AAAAAAACCAAAACAAAACAAAAATCTTGATGCCTTGATTGCTCATGGCAAATAAAGAATTCCCATTTACAGACATAAAATATAGGAAAAGGACTGGACAAAGCAAAAAGTTACCACAAGTGCCATTTTTCTCTTTTTTCATGGATCTCTCAGTAGGAAAAAAAGCCCATATAATGGGCTTAATTTTCAGTGCCATTTATTTTAAAAGTATGCATTCTGACAGTTGTGTCATGCCAGTGAAGCTCACGATTATATCACAGCTGAACCCCTTCTGTATACATAGCTATATCTGTGTACTGTACTTAAGCATTACACAACATGGCAAATGTTTGTACAAAGAAAAAGTCACTCTGCTTCACGCTTGTCCGAAACCAGGACAGGACCAAGTATGATATCCAACAGTGAAGGTGTCTAAATTCCAACACAGCACTTCATATCCCACTTTTTGTAGAATAAAAACCTGTGTTTGGGTTTTGGCAGTCTGACTCTCTTGTTTCTGAAATCACAGACTTTAATGGAAACATAAAGTTGATACACAAAACAACATCTGAAAACAGCTAAATTGGATTGTAAGTGACAGGAGCAAGCTTTGGTAGAATTGGACTATTTAGAATAACCGCCACAACGCTAACAACGAGTCACTCAGGATTTATGTCCTAACATTTGTAGCAAACATAAAGTTATCTTCAACCATATTAGATTACAAATAAAGACAAAAGTAGTGCTGATCATTTACTTTTCCACATAGAACACATGACTCACAGTCAGATCGTTCTCTCCCAAGTATCAAGTCACTGTTGTAAGCACATTTTTATATTTCACCTTAACAAACTCTGATGACATTTTTCTTGTATAGTTTCATTAACAGTAGAGTTTTAGATGAATTTTGCTGTGCAAGTGTTGTTTACTCATGACTTTCAAGGTAATAGGTTTATTTGGAACTATGTCATGGCAGTGTCCTGTGCATGGCAGTGTATCCAATTTGGAGCTGAGAGGAGGACTCCAACTCACTGAACATGACTGCAAACAAAATCTCTTTACTGGAATTCAATCTAAAAATCCTGTACAGTCTCTTTTGAACTCATAAGAGGAATTATGATTGTACAAGATTGTACATTTTAACATTAGTAAGATGTAGATGATGGAAAGTAAATTGTGTCCGATGAACACTCTTGATTGCCATCAGTCTATACAGCTTATCTTGTATCAAGTTTCTCCATTGTGCTAAAGGTAAGAGAAGTTAAAACTAATAAAACAAACTCTCTTCTCATTAAAACAAGACAATACATTTTACAAGACTTCAAATGTTGAATCTCAAGTCCTCTATTGAGTTACTTAATGTTTGCTTCCAAACCAAGATACAGGCTTCGTTAGTGCCAACATCATCGTAACACTTCTCATTTGATAGCTAGCTCAGTAATTTGGGAGCATATTTCCCCCCTCCCTTCCATATATTGTTTGTGCTTCCTGCTTAGATCAAGTGGTCGTATGCTAACAGCCACTATAAAAGTAGCAGTTCAAGTACATTTTCCCATCCAAGAAAGCTGTAACACAGTGTGGTTAGTCTAAAAACCAGTGAGAACGAAGTGCGGGGCCATTTGCAGTAAGAAGTTGCCACATGGAACCATATGCAAAACAGCAATCTAGAAAGAAGTACTGGAACTACAACTCTTATCCAGCTTGATATGCTTTCTGAAAGGGGGAATCACCAACTATAGTCTTCAGCATGAATAACACACTTTAGAAACTACCAATAAAAGGGTCTGCCAATTTAAAAGTTTGTTGTTGATTGTACAAAGAACGAGCCACTGGACTTCCCATTCTTTGCATCTTTGTTCCCCTCAGGAGTCCGTTACCTTTCACAAAGAAAATTTTAGCTATCAAACTTGTCCATAAATTTTGCCGCTGAGTGTGAAACCATCCAGTTAGCATATACACTATCATTTGCATATCTTGAAAACACAGAGTTAGTGCCATCGAATCTTGTGAGTGGAACGGGGCTCTCCTCAGGCCAGTTCGGGTATGACATGCCTAAAAATGAAAACAGATAATTTTTTCTGCACTGAAGAACCATAAGTTCATGTGCAGACAGTAAGGCCCTTGGCAAAACTCCCTTCAATATTTTAAGCCAGTCCACTGGATTTTGTCCCAAATCAATTCATATAAATGATGTTTCGAAAGCCCTGAAGCACAAATTCAGATGTAGGCAAAAACCCTGAAAAAATAAAGTGCTTACTTGATAAAAAATTGTGTGCGCACACGCACATGTGCATGATAAAAAGCTAATAATTTTTCTTCTGATGAGCCTCCAACTTTCCATAATTTTCTTTTTTAACAATCATGTGGCAATATATTGCTTTGCAAGAGGAAGTTCTTGCTGTACAGGAAGTGCTCCCAAGAATTAATAAACCTATTTGGGACAGGATCTAAAGTCCACTCCAATGACTGAGAGTATTTCCATTTACTTAAATGGGCGCCTTCCCTTTGGCTTCAGAGAGGTTTTGGGGACACTCTCACACCCTCACCGGGGATCCCCTGCTTAATTTTAGAAAATGCCAGGAGCACAACTGAGTAAAGTCCAACAAAGTCCTGAGCACTCTTGTCTTGATTCAGCATTTACACGTGTATTTCAGGCATGTAATTATTTACATTGAGTCCAGNTTGAAAACACAGAGTTAGTGCCATCGAATCTTGTGAGTGGAACGGGGCTCTCCTCAGGCCAGTTCGGGTATGACATGCCTAAAAATGAAAACAGATAATTTTTTCTGCACTGAAGAACCATAAGTTCATGTGCAGACAGTAAGGCCCTTGGCAAAACTCCCTTCAATATTTTAAGCCAGTCCACTGGATTTTGTCCCAAATCAATTCATATAAATGATGTTTCGAAAGCCCTGAAGCACAAATTCAGATGTAGGCAAAAACCCTGAAAAAATAAAGTGCTTACTTGATAAAAAATTGTGTGCGCACACGCACATGTGCATGATAAAAAGCTAATAATTTTTCTTCTGATGAGCCTCCAACTTTCCATAATTTTCTTTTTTAACAATCATGTGGCAATATATTGCTTTGCAAGAGGAAGTTCTTGCTGTACAGGAAGTGCTCCCAAGAATTAATAAACCTATTTGGGACAGGATCTAAAGTCCACTCCAATGACTGAGAGTATTTCCATTTACTTAAATGGGCGCCTTCCCTTTGGCTTCAGAGAGGTTTTGGGGACACTCTCACACCCTCACCGGGGATCCCCTGCTTAATTTTAGAAAATGCCAGGAGCACAACTGAGTAAAGTCCAACAAAGTCCTGAGCACTCTTGTCTTGATTCAGCATTTACACGTGTATTTCAGGCATGTAATTATTTACATTGAGTCCAGTAATTGCTTCTCAGTTTAGGCACAAGTGACCACCAAAAGGGAAGCAGAGTGCTTAGCACCATGTTGATCCAGCTGTACAAGCAGAGAACCATACCAGGGTCAAGATTTTCAAAAACAGAAATCTGATTTTGTTGCTTATTAAGCATTCAGCATCTGCCATCAACCTTGGTGGCAACTTTTTCTGCTACTGCATTCTTTTAATAATCTGGCCACTAAGTGCCCCAAAGTGAACGTAGTTGGGGGAACCTATTAAGGAAAATTATAGCTAGGGTATAGATCAAAAATAGACCCAAAGCCATGTATTAATGGCAACTTTTAAGCTAAAAGATCCAACTTTTCAAAAGTCGTACTGCTTGAAGAATGAAAAAAATATCTGTGATGTTAGTAAATATCTAAAAACATGTAGAATATTTAATCAGGAGACAAAATGTAGGAGTTTTGGCAAGAACCATTTTTACTGTCCATCTCACCATCACAATATGAAAGCATATGTTCTTTTTAAAAACACTTGCTACATCATTCAATCAAGATTTAGTACTGACATTTTCATAGTAAATCAAAGGACGTGAAAACAGCTGAGTATTTTCAAAATGCCCATTGTTAATTCAATTTTCAAAAGACTTCACATGTTGATTTAATCTGTATATAATACTTATATACAGTATTTCTACCTTCTGTATATAATACTCCGGTTTAATTCTATGATACATTAAACAGACATTTCAGCTTATGGATCCAGAATGCATTAACAGCAGCTGAAATTTAGAAATCCATCTTGATAAACAAAAAATGTCACAGATGGGTAGCAAAAACCAGTATTTTAAAAAAAAAGTCTATTGCTTAAATTAGAGGTGCAGAATCTAACATACTTTAAATGTTCCTAGCCCCCCCCAACAAGATAGTTGAATTATATACTCATCAGCATTTTATATTTCCCCTGAGAATACTTCCCTGATCTTTTTTTTTTCTTTTACTGTATGATATCTAGTCATTTTACTTATTTTCACATCCTTTTAAAAATGTTTATTTTAAACACAGCTGCAAAATGACTAAAGGATGATCCTGATGCAAACTTTGACATTTACCAAAAGAAAAAACGAACAAACAAAAAAACCCAAAAGAAGCTTCCAAGCAAATTTTGATTGACTTCATTCAGACAAGAAACACTGTAATGGGGTTACAGAGTCTGAGAACAGTGCAGAAGAAAAATCTTTTTTTTTTTTGTGTCGCTAGAATCTAGTAAATGCATGTGAAATTCTACCATAGAGTTTGTTTTCAATCCATGTGGAAGGGAGGGTTCGAGGGAGGGGAGCATTATTACAGTCCACGAGTGGTGTCTCCTCTTCTGAGAGCCCATCGTCATAAAGTAAGGAATCAGAAGGTGTGGAAGCCGCAAGATCTAAGTAGTCCTAAGAAGTGGACAGAGAAAAAGCTGGGTTAACGTACGTGGCAGTGTTGCTGATTGCGTATAAAGGCTAAATGTGCATCTGGTTTCTTTAAAACAAGTAACTACAGATGTCACTGCATTTCTCTTTTGATAGTACCTCTAGGCCCTGAGTAGGCTCACCCTTTCTGCAACCATAGCATCTTTGGAAGTATCTGATTTGCCAGAACACTAGACATGCTAGAGCCATATTAATACTTCCCTTACTTAATTCTGCACATCAGTAAAATAATCAACAAGTTAAAGGGCTGTGCTAACTGATTTGTTTGACATTCAGTTTCTGTTATGCCTGATGTATATGTATGCCTGAAATATATATATATATACATACACACATATACGGGCTTAAAGGAGAAGGTACTCAGATCTCATCATTTTACAAAAGCTATTACATAATCATGTATAAAATTAGCTGTGTAAACATTGCCAAAAAAAGCTTTTGCTGCTGCTGTTCTAAAACTAAATATTTAGGTCAACCATAAGAATTCATAGGTTTTCATCTATGCTGCTGAATTGCTTTGATGCAAAAAACAACTGTGAAGCATTTTCAACTAATCTAAAATATATTTTTTCCTTTCAAAATGGCCTTTCCTTTGGAAATTACCTTTTTAAAGTTTAATTTCAGTAAAAGTTACCCAATTTTATAAATTGAAAAATCTTCAGAATTTTTCATTTAGAAAGGCAAGAAGAAAAAAGACTAATTTGTTGAGCTCTATTTTGGATCGGCTTTGGTTTTAATTATGATGAAAATTTCAGAAAACTTGCCAGCGTCTGTATTACAAGTCTGTCACTGGACATGCAGATTGTTTGCATACTGATTCTCAGCAGCTATAAGTTAGTGGTTGACAAGTCAGAGTGATTTAATGTATAGCCTAGAACTTTCACTTTGTCATTTTTAATTTAGAATTTATTTTTACATTCACATTCTGAAAAAAATTGTTGCCATTTGTTTATTAGTCCTTTTTGCACCCAATGTAAATGCCATCACATTCTCAAATCTGATAATGGTCGCTGTATTTCCTCTGTTTGTCATTTGTAACTGCCCCCCTTCCCATAACTAGTAGATTTTTTTAAAAAAGAAATTATGTGTTTATGTGCAAGTAGGCAAGTATATATTTTATAAATGTATGCAACTTGGACTTATTTTTAGACCTCAGCATCCATTCATTCAAAGAAAGTCTATAGAGGATTATAATAGTTTGAAAGTAACTCAGAACGGTGGAATCATACAGCTTTCGTACCTCTGTTGCTATCATCGTATGACTAGATCAGATTCAAGGAAATACTGCATTCTTCTAGTTCTAGGCTTCCTAGGGTTATTTATTCAGGAGTGCAATTTAGGAGTACCTTTACACAGTAATTTTTTTTTTTTTTTTTTTTATTTAAGGAAGCTAGACAGATTAAGGGTGACTCATCTGCATTTAGGGTTGAAGTCACCAAAGCCACCATATGAAGTAGTACTGCTTTTAAAAAGTTGGATGCGTTTCGAAGAAACTAGATATTTAAATACTTCAAAATTTGCTGAAAAGTAAATTACTGTTCTTTTTAAAAAAAAAAAAAAATCATTATTTCTGTGTATTCAAACTTAGATGATCACAAAAACTTTCAAACACTCACCCTACTCTTCACCATCATTTTCTCTAGTTCCTTGCTGATCTCAGCAAATGTTGGTCTTTTATCGGGTTCTTGTTTCCAACAGCGCAACATCAGGTTGTACCTGTGACCCACCACAAGGTGAAAAAAACCACTGTTAGAAGTGGGTCATGCTTCTGCTCAAAAAAAATTCATAGTACTGAAGTTGAACTGTGGCATGAAGGCCATCCACAAGTACATCAATCTTTGTGTCGTGTGTTCTGTTAAGCATTCCCTTGAATCAACAACTGACATTCACAAGAATGGGCTTTTATTTTCGTGAATCTTTATGACTTTAAATGATGATGCACTTGGCTGTCCTTAAAGGACTGTACTCTTAGGTTTCTTTCATTATTTTCACTTTCTCAAAGGACCACCTCATGTGTAGGCAGCATGCCAGATTTCTAATTGATTTTGTTTGCATATAACTTTTAAGAAATTTGTGTATCATCACTGATGTGCATCCCTCAACCTGGAAAACTCTGCTGTTATATCACAAAGTAGAATTTTGTTCTTCATTTGTTTAAATTCTGAAAAGCTTCTGTAAACTTTTCCTCAAAGTGAAGCCTAACCTAAGACTAGTTGCACAAACTAACATTCTTTTGATTACTTCTGTTATTGTTATTTTGATTATATCTATTCTTATTCTGTCTTTAACTGCCTTCTATAGCATACAGCATGGAAACAAAAGGGAGCAGAATTAAAGTTTTATAGTTGAGTGACTATCAGACAGACATCAGCCAAGTTCTGGACGTGTGACTTTCCAACCTGTGCCATTCATGTTATTTTTCTAGCTCTCAGGACTAAGTGATCTAGTCACAAAAGTGCCCTAATTGTGGAAATAGTTGGCTACAAGAACTACAGCAAGCTATTGAAAAGCATTACATTTTTTGCCCTCATCCATGATGTCTCTCTTTCTTGACTGGATAAAGCAGAGAATACAATTTAAGAAAAATGGTCCTTAAAGCGGACTCTCAAAGGCTGTCAGAAAAATTTCTGAGTAAAACAGAAAAAAATCTAAACCAGTCAGAAGACCATGATGTGGCTTGAATAAAAAAAGAAACTCAGACACGGTCAGCTTGCCTAACCTAATAATTATCAATGATATAACATATGTTTGAGGAATGAAGTCTTGTTCCCTGTTGAGATGAAACAAACAAACAAATAAAGTATTTCCTAGAGGATATTTGCCAGTGACACTTTTAAACTTCTACCCTGCCCTAAATTCAGAAACCTTTAATGTTTTTTCTCTGTATATGATATTAAAAAAATAAAATTATATTATTTATACTGTATTTTCTCAGCCCAGATGTGGCCAAATCATCCTTCATATTGAAAAAATCAGTCAAAAGAGATGTCATAGTGATTATAGCCTGGTAACTTTCTAAAAAAATCATGACCAGATTTGCAGGCTGAATCATGCCTCATCTCATGGAGCAGATCATCGTGAGTGCCATCAGGTGGCACGTACAGGACAACCAGGTGATCAGGCCCAGTCAGCATGGGTTTGTGAAAGGCAGGCCCTGCTTGACTAACCTGATCTCCTTCTGTGATAAGGTGACCTGCTTAGGGGATGAGGAAAAGGCTGTGGATGTTGTCTACCTGGATTTTAGTAAAGCCTTTGACACTGTTTCCCACAGCATTCTCCTGGAGAAACTGGCTGCTCATGGCTTGGATGGGCGTACTCTTAGCTGGGTAAAAAAAACCTGGCTGGGTGGCCAGGCCCAAAGAGTTGTGGTGAATGAGTTAAATCCAGTTGGTGGCTGGTCACAAGTGGTGTTCCCCAGGGCTCAGGAGTGGGGTCAGTTCTGTTAAATATCTTTATCAATGATCTGGACAAGGGGATTGAGTGCACCCTCAGTAAGTTTGCAGACAACACCAAGTTGGCTGGGAATGTTGATCTGTTTTGAGGGTAGGAAGGCTCTACAGAGGGATCTGGACAGGCTGGATTGATGGGGCAAGGCCAATTGTATGAGGTTCAACAAGGCCAAGTACCGGGTCCTGCACTTGGGTCACAACAACCCCATGCAACACACTACAGGCTTGGGGAAGAGTGGCTGGAAAGCTGCCTGCCAGAAAAGGACCTGGGGGTGTTGGTCAACAGCTGGCTGAGTATGAGCTGGCAGCGTGCCCAGGTGGCCAAGAAGGCCAACAGCATCCTGGCTTGTATCAGAAATAGTGTGGCCAGCGGGAGTAGGGAAGTGATCATCCCCCTGTACTCAGCACTGGTGAGGCCGCATCTCGAATACTGTGTTCAGTTTTGGGCCCCTCACCACAAGAAAGGCATTGAGGTGCTGGAGCGTGTCCAGAGAAAGGCAAGGAAGCTGCTGAAGGGTCTAGAGCACAAGTCTTATGAGGAGCGGCTGAGGGACCTGGGGTTGTTTAGCCTGGAGAAAAGGGGGCTGAGGGGAGACCTTATCGCACTCTACAACTACCTGAAAGGAGGCTGTAGTGAGGTGGGTGTTGGTCTCTTCTCCCAAGTAACAAGCGATAGGACAAGAGGAAACAGCCTCAAGTTGCACCAAGGGAGGTTTAGATTGGATAGTAGGAAAAATTTCTTCCTGGAAAGGGTTATCAAGCATGGGAACAGGCTGCCCAGGGAAGTGGTTGAGTCCCCATCCCTGGAGGTATTTAAGAGACATGTAGATGTGGTGCTTAGGGACACGGTTTAGTGGTGGAGTTGGCAGTGCTAGGTTAACGGTTGGATTTGATGATCTTAAAGGTCTTTTCCAACCTAAATGATTCTATGATTCTGTGATCTCCAAATCCCGTGGAAGAACCACAGAGAGAAGATATTTCACACTGAGAGTGTTTTAATAAATCAGCCAATAAATTATGAACTGTGTCCAAGTAGAAAAGAAATTGCCATGGGCTTATCAAGTCACAGAAAATTTGTGTCTTCTAGGGTATAGATTTCTGGGCCAAGGTATCCTTTCTCCTATGTAATGCCAGGACAACTAATAGACAATGACTGTGGTTGGAACATCTATCTCATTTGCAGAAAAGTACTGAAACATTTGCTTGAATATTTCAGCTAGCACTGTGTTTTATGAAATTCTCCTCCTCACCCCACCCTCAAAAGTTTTGAATGTTCAAAGTCTTTTAATTGTTTGGCAAGTATGTTATTTGATATCCTACAAATATTTTGGATGTAGCTGCAAGCATTCAGTTGGCAATTCTTTTCCTGCACTTTACTGTTCACTAATTTCGTTACATTCTTTTGAGCACTACATATTTTGATTATACCTCTGAGATATACAGAATAGTATTTATGTGGTATTTATTTAAACCTTTTTTTTTAATGTATTTATTCAAGAGATGTTTTAGGAATCTAATCCGACCAAGAGCTACTTACATTTCTTCACTGCAGTTTTCTGGTCTCTCCATTCTATAGCCCGTTTTTAGGAGGTTAAAGAGTCTTTCAGGAGCAATACCTGGGTAAGGATTGCCTCCCAAAGTTACAATCTCCCATAGCAGAACTCCAAATGACCATCTGAAAAAGAAAAAAAGAGCTTTTATTTAGAGTGCTAGGTTTCAAGAGCTTAGTGTGGCTTTCACCCAGCAAATCTCTTTCTAGCGTTTTGAGAACCCAACCAAATTGAAGACATTGCTGAGCCAGAGTGGCCGTACAGACGCATACAGGGCCATCCTTGTTCCCAAAAAACGTACCCTAAAAAGATTAGCAACCAAGACAGTAGAGATAAGGGGTACCCCTCTTTTATCCATTAACAGAAGCTAACTGTATCCTAGGAAGGCCCATCTTCTCCAGATAGCAGAAAGATGAAGTCCTTCCCATGGTGGCCCAGCCCAAAGGCTTGTTCCTCTTCTGTACAGTGCTCCTGAAGGTGCCTCTCTTTCTCCTTTGGCTAGAGTGGGAGTCTAACCTCCCTAATTAGGCCTTATAGTCCTATTCAGAAATTGTCTAAATTTACACAGGCTGGCTCAACCAGTTACCAAGGGACTGGTGTGCTGTCTTGACTATGAGGTTGTGTTTCTTTATATGCGCAATGTGTTTATTTCAATCATAAGCAACACCTTTGATTTCAGCTGGTCTGTTGGCCATTTCAGTGATTCAGGACTTAATTTTCTGCTTACAGTTGATGAAAGAAGAGGAAAGAATTTATTCTGGAAATACCAAGTGCCTAAAATATAGTTTAACACAGTTCAGAAGATGGAAGAAACTGTTTTCTGAAATGAACAGAAGAAATGGTGACTTTTTTAACCTACTTTATTGACGAGCTCAAACAAAAAGACCTTGCTCTTGAATTGGTTGGAAATATTTAGATAGATTAAATTAGTCCATTTTTGGAGGGCAGGCTAGGAGAAGAGAGGCAAAAATGTTTTTCTTTCCTTAGTGGAAGGCTTTTTCCAGACACAAAGAAGCTACAAATTACTCTGAATCTGCTCAACTGACAGAACTGCCAAAATTTGGATGTTCAAAATGAAGGAAACCAGCCAACACTGTTTCACTCAGAGGGGATACTCAATGGGATGCATCTGGAAGCCAAATTACATAAAATTTATGACAAATGTTGGCTTTTGTGCTCTCATCATTGGGTAATTTCTGTGAAAAATCCACTTTTAAGGAGATTTTAGGAAGTGTTACACACTTAATGCCAACCCAAACAGCAGTGTCTAATTCTCTCTGAAAATTCCATCTCAAAATGTTAGCCACAAACCTCACCACCTACTATGTTCCACCTGTGCTTCTCACATTTTAAAGAACAATGGTAACCCCAAAAGTACAGCAATAAAACTTCCAAAATGGGCAGAGAAGCCAAACTGAGTCTCATGCAGTCCTAAGTGGTATGCTGCAGTTTTTCTCCCTGCTGCCATTCATTGAATTAATTTTTAATCGCTCTGCACATTCTTGAAAGCTAATGAATATTTATAGCATTTTCATATACTTTATTAATATACCTCTTCATACCCTTTTTGAAGCCAATTATGCTCTGCCATCAGGTTATAATTCTGTCCATGATTAATTCAAATAAACTTTGTAGCGTGGCAGGTTTTATTTTTAAAATCCACCTCTTCTCCTTAAGAGGAATTTTACAGAATATGGAAGGAGGGATCAGGTGAGTAATTTCTTAATTAAAGTTGTTTAGTAAATGGGCATATTAGAACAGAATGCTGTAGAATGCTGTAGAATGCTGCAATGCTTTCAAATCATTATACAAATTAAGTACTATGGGAGGAGAAGTGGGAGATGAAAAATTTCCCATTGTGCTATGTTTATTGCTGAATAAAAATGTGATCAGAAAAGCCAGAAAAGAAAAATATAATGTGAAGAGGAACTCAGTAGGCTAGCTTTCCACTGATGTCATCGACCTCTGAAGCAAAAAAGGGTTTTGTAAATGCTGGCAAGTGGTACTGCTATTAAGCACTGCTAACCACTAACTATATGGAAAGGCTTTAGAAGGAAGAGGCTGGAAAATAGAAACACAGAGTACCAGAAAAAAGAGCATATTGGAATGGTTGTTGAGTATATTCATATATATGTTCACCTAAAATATAATTGCATCACCACAAATGAGAGAATATTCGTAAAATAATATTTTCAGTGAGTGTAATCATGTAAAATAACAATCAGTGCTACAAAAAAGTACTTCATTTATCAGTTTGCTGCTGTTGGAATGGCATTTGTGGAACCTAGTGCTGGAGAGGATTTGCTTTGCAACTCTCTCTGTGTCCCCCAGTACTGTTCCGGAGGGACTTGGCTAAATTAGGAGCTGCTATATAACACTCTGAGATTACTTCATGTATAATGACATGAACAGTGAAGGTGACCACACCAGTGAGTCAAAGGCACTGTGTACATGTGGCAGATGTTTAGACCTTTTATGCCATTGTATCAAAGTGGACCTACAAAGCACAGTGCTGTGCTCTCTTGAGAGTACTTGATGCATCTCCAGGAAAGCTGGTAAATCAGCATGGCTTTACACGGAGATACTAATCCACATCTGGGAAGCAATAAAGCTACACAGCACCAGCATGCTGCCCAGGGCTCCGAGACAGCTTGTTTCACACCAGCTGGGCAATCTCTGCGTGGCATTGCATCACATGTACCAGAGATGGGCTCCTGGGCTTAATAGCAGCCCATCAGGAAAACAAACAGGGAGGAATGGTATTGGATCCAGAAGATCAATCAACAATCACAGAAGAGGCAGTTACATGACAACACAATCTGTTCTGGCCCCAAACCATAGTGACAAATCTGTTTTGCAGAAAAATGAAGAAATTAAAAATATGCTAAGAAGTTTTTAAAAGAATTTTAACAATTCTCTGGGAAAAGTCATTGTAGAGGAGCAGGTCAGCAAAAAGAGTACTCTGAGGAGGATAAAAAGAGACCCAGAAAAACCTGTAAGTGGACCTAAGTAAAAGTGACCAATCTTTTTTCTTTTCTTACTCCAAGTGAAACAAAGTAAATGAAAATATTTTGGAAATTCATTTTGTAAGGAATTTCCAAGGCAAGTAAAATATTTTATTTCACTAAAACTGCTCTGACCTGCAGAGAGAAGAGTAAAAAGTGAATGCAAATAATTTTAGAAGTACAAATCAAAACGTTCCTATTTGCACATACTGCTATTATCAAAGTGTTTTCCCCCAAAGTCATTGAGATTAGTATGTTCTGAGTTTAATGAAAACATTACTTTGGTCAGATTCTCTTGCAAGGGAAACTTGGAAGGTATCAAACTCCTACCTAGCAGAAAATCAGGCATACGTACTGCTGCTTTTGCAGTCCCCTTAGAAGTTTTTCTCCTAAATAAATAATACTTAGTTTTACAGTGTCTGCCTGGTGACTAGGCACAAGCATCATTCATCCCAGCGAGAAAGAAATGAAAAGTATCCGATCCCAAGTTAAACGTATACAAACGCTCCTCTGCCTGGCTCCTTGATTATCAGACATGAAAACAGCTTAGCTGTGGTTGCTTTGCCACCTAACCATCACAGGCAGAGATAGGAGCATATCCATCTTCAGGATCTCTGTTTCCCTAATCATGCAAATGAACTTGCATCTTGGCACTGGAACTGGACTATTCCCCTAAGGTCTGAGCTGGCTGTCATTAAAATTAATTGGAGTTTGTCATTGATTTCAATAGGAGTGAGGCCAGGCATTAAATTCTTCTTCCCTTCTTCCCACCCCATCCCTCATTTGCCAGCAAGTGTTACAGACAAGTGATGAACAGGAACTGGGAAGTTCGGGTATAACCATTACCTTTAGCAAAGACTAATAATTTGTGTCTATATATTCAAAGGCAACCATGGCACATGAACAGATCCAACCCTTGTTGATTTCAGCAGGAATTATGTACCTAAATAACTCTGATAATTTTTTCATCAGATTTAATTCAACAGCAAAAATCTTATGTATCATTGCCAGCTGATGGTGCCACCCAGGCTGTGTTGTTCATGTCTCTTAGTAGCCAAAGCTGCTACTCTTACAATGTACCTTGTTGTGCTTCCTCCCTCATCTCCTTAAACAAATACATAAACCATAAAGAATGCAAGAATTTACACTTACACATCACTTTGTGTTGTATAGATATGATCAAACAGGGACTCTATGGCCATCCATTTAACAGGTATCCGACCCTAGGAGGAAAAAAAGCAACAATGCAATTACTAGTCAGAAAATTAAGTTTCCGAGTGGAAAACCAAGGTATTTATCTTCAAAACTGTAACAGATACTCTATGCATACTCTAATTAATTTTCCAATGGATTGAATCATTTGGCATTTCGTAAGAAAAAAAGTGAGAACAATTGTAACAGTTCTTAAAATCACTCATTTCATTCCACACACTTCAGTAATCTAATTATGTACAATAAGGTGTTGTGGTTTTTTTTTCCCAGATGGTCACCGGTTTAAGTCAGATAAACTCAACTCTCCTCTTTAACAAAGACCTTCATCCACAGAGTTATATTCTTCAAACATGAATGTTGTCTTCTAACAGGATACACCCCATTGCTTTTGGGAAATGTGCAAATGCAAAAGTGATGGGGAATGATGATTAAAGAGGAAGAGCTATCTCATTTATATCAGGGATGATGCATAAATGGAAGCACCCAGATGTTAAGACACCTTAGGTTTCAGAAGTGTACCTGGACAGTCGTATTCCGTTACTGGTTACCAAATTGACTCTACAAGCTGCTACTTGCCACTGGCAGAAACTCACTGATAAAATCTGAGAAATCTGCCCCAGATATTAATGAAAATCTAGCTTTGCAAATCTCCAAGATGTTTCATAACCTTCACAATATCACTAGCATTCATATGCCTTACTTCTTGTTCGCATGAAATTCATATATATATATGCAACAACTGTTTCAGTAGGATTTGAAACTTATCCTTCTTCCTTCCTCTCAGTTTTTTCTTTTCCCTGTTTCCCTATGCAAGCAGACAGATGCTGGTTAGGCTCTGAAGAATACTACAGCGACGAGTGTCTCAGAAGTAAAGAGAAAATATCCATTCAGTACATGAACACCCCGCCAAATAACATGAACTGCCTTTATGTAAATGCATCATTCTTAAAATACAGAGCAACTGGTATAGATCAGTGTAAAACACATACACCAGAATGTGGCAAAGTCCTTTTACATATGATCACGTCTTCCAAAAGGTTTTTTTTCTTCGCAACTTATTTTGACTTATGAAACATTCACACAAACTGGCCTGAAAAAACAGGGGAAGCTAAACTGAAAATTTACAGTATCTTTTCATAATCTTTTTCACAAAATTCTAAAATTTTCACATGCAAAAAATTCTGTTGGCATCTCTTTCATATTAAGTCATAGAGGGAACTGAACCAACACTACTCATCTTAGAAGGAGTCAATAGAAAGTAGTGTTAGCGAACATCACAGTCTGGCGTGGGATTGACTTGTAAAAGTTCTTCTGATGTCAATGACAGGTGGATGCAAACAGGCAGAAAGCAGGATATGGCTTGCTGTATTTGACAGTATTTTTTACAATGATAAATAAATGACAAGCCTTAACTTATCTTCTTAGTCTCAAAGTTGTTATGCTCAAGCGTTTCTTTTCAGGGAAGTAGTGATGTGACTCAACAACTCACCTTTCTATCGAATTTCCTTTGCACAGTCCTACAGGTGAAACGTTAACATATGCTGAATCCTGCCATGAGCGCTGCGAGCAGACAACTGTATCTAGGCACCTGACAATAATTTACTGTGGCAGGCAAAATAGAATTGCTTTAAATAACCTCAGGCAGGTAGCAGTAGCTCCTAATCTACCCCGACTTGTGATGTACCATTTTGATTAAGATCTGGTATCTTTCATCCATTTGGAAGTATTTGTAGGAGGGCTTTGCTTCAAGTCTTCTGCATAGATGTGATAATTCCTGAAATTAGGATCTTTATAGAAATTGTCCACATTTTTTTCAACTCCCTGGGATTTTTTTTTTTTGGTTTATTTTTAATTATAAATAGGAAAAGAGACAGAGAAAAATGATGGGACTTTTTGTTTGTGTTTTCAAGCAGTGTGATAAGGAACTGGATAAATGAGAGGGCCCACCTCATTTAAAAATGGGCTGCCCTCTACCTGTAAAAAGGTTAATAGTTAAAAGCTCCTGCAATGAAAAAAAGGTGTCATTCTTCTGTATTTACATTAACAAAACACATGCTATTTTTAAGCATCCTGTGTGAACTCTCTAGCCTTAAGAAATAATTTATTACAGACTATTTGGCACATTGCTTTTAAAAACCAGCAGATCTCATCCTACTCTTTACATATTGTCTTGCAACTTTTCACGGGATTGCAGAACCGCTGAGGTGGGCAGGGACCTCAGCCCTCTGCTGAGAGCAGGGTCAGCCGCAGCAGGTTTCTTGAGACCACTTCCAGCCAGGTTTTGAATATCTCCAGGGACGGAGATTCTCTGGGCAGCCTGTTCCAGTGTTCAATCACTGTTATGGTAAAAAAAGTTTTTTCTTTTCTTTAAATGGAATTTCTCATATTTAAAATAGCGCCCATTGCCTCTTGTCCTGTCACTGGGCCACACAGAGGAGAGCCTGGCTCTGTTGGCTTTATTCCCTCCCATCAGGTGTTATATACATCAATAAAATCCCCGAGCCCTCTTTTCTCCAGGCTAAACAAACCCAGCTCTATCAGCGTCTCCTTGCATGTCAGATGCTCCAAGGCTTAATCATCATAGTGACCCTTCTTTTATTAACTTTTACATAGTAGAAATAAATTGGTTTTGTTGACGAGTCAACAAAAAGAGGTGGAGGAGGTAATGGTGACTTAACTATGACGCATTTTTTACACACACAGACATATATATTACTGTCCCACTGATTAAGCTCCTAATTTTGCTTCATCTTAATTTTTATTTCTTTAAAATGGAGAATTATTCTAAGTTAATAAAAAATAGCTATTATCTTTTTTTTCTGTGCTCAAGTCCTGCAGTATAAATTCATTCTCTTGATCAGGTAATAATTCCCCCTGCTGTTTTTAACATGCACTGTACCTTGCTCCTTTTGACATATGAATCTTCTTCATATACATCACGGGAGAGGCCAAAATCAGAAATCTTCATTTTGCGCCCTTCTGCCACCAATACATTTCTGGCTGCTAAATCACGATGGACAAGCTTTTGGAAAAAACCAACAATAGCATTTATGCTTCTTGAGGAGGAACCAACCTCTGACACATCCATCTATCACAAGGACATGCTCGGATTACTATTACGCTGCCCTACCTTCATTTCTGCAAGGTACTGCATTCCTCGTGATATCTGCCATGCAAAGGAGATCAGATCTCCCATCGTTAAGGCTCTGTCATCAGGGTTATCCAAATAACTTGAATTTCTGTTGCCATCACTACCCACGTAGCTTGGTCCTACTTTTCGACTTTCCCTGAGAAAACTGCGCAAGGAGCCGTATTTAGCGTATTCCACAATTAAATACAGCGGGCCTGAAATAAACAAACACACTGATAAGTAAACAATTAATAGATAACCATTTCATTTTTTTCAAGAAAGTCTTCTCTAATCAACACATTGTTTTGAACAGTCAGAGGCTCCAGACACCTCTGGCCTTTACATAAAAGGCACTGAGTCAGCCATGGAATCATAGAATATTTTTAGCTTTCATCCTCTATGCAAAGTGAGTGAGTTTCAGCCTAAATCAAAGCAGAATTCAGGCTCTTGCCTATATTCCCTCATCTAGATAATCTGAGACTAAAACAGAGACAACCTTCTTACAAATCAGATCTGTGAAACAGCCCAACCTAGAGAAACTTTAAAAAAAAATTAAAATACTTTTCTGGAGTGTGTGATACTGAGCTCACAAATCATCTGCTAATTCCAGTATTGTATTTAAGGTGCCTTTTCAGAGCACTTAGAAACATTCTGACATTTCAATCCATTAGTTTCTCCTCCCCATTACCCACATGAATAATATCCACTCAGTGCTTTAATGCTAAATACATTTGTCTGCTGTATCAAAGCCCTCCCACCCCATACACTAATGAATTAACTTGATATTTATTAAAAGCCTGTGACTCAGAAACAATTCACTTCCTTTGGGATGAAAAAATACATTGTACTGAAAAGAAAAAAAAAAAAAAAATCCTGCCCTGCTGGTTCATTACCTTACTAAGACTCAGAGATGACTCAGTCCCGAATTATACTCTCTGTCTACGACTAAAAGTGCCCCTTGCAACAGAACTGGGTGGGCAAAGAGGCAGGCCTTTGCCCAAGGCTGCAACGTGCATACTGTGATTTTTAGGCTGCATAATTACCGATGCAAAAGGAAGAGGATGTTGCGATGCAACTTCATTTGATGTGAACAGAAATTATTCAGATCAATTCCTATGCACAACAGTGAAATTTTGCTTCATTGGCAGGTTATAATACATGTGTCTGAAAATTTTCCCCCTTGAAATACACCTTTCAATGACTGTGGCTTTTAGCAAATATTTCACAACAAGAGGGAGACAATCGTTTTGTGACAGAGGAGGAGAACTGAGTATCAATCTCACTATCCAGCTATGTTTTAACAAAAGGATCTGTAGCTGTCTTTTTTTGTTTGTTTTTTTCAAAGGGAGATCCCACTCCCTGGCTCAGGCCTCAGAGCATTGTTTTAGTATGAATAACAACAACAATAATGAAAACCCCATTAAACTTTAAACATAACCCGTATTTGAAAACACTTACTGAGCATCAACATAATATAAAAATACATATTGATTGGAAGAGAATTGGTAGTAGGTTGGTTAAATTTAAAATAGCTTCAGAATCAAGATGTGCATTGAAGAAAACTCCAGGAAGAATGCTTAGTTACACTGAAATAGCATTTCTCCTTCCCTTCAAACATTGCTTTTCTTATATGTCCCTCATCTTTTCAGCTAGCAGCAAATTTAAAAGGTGCTCAGCAATTATTAAGCAGTGGTCCAAACCCATCAACAAACTGCTCTTTATTTCCTTGCTTGCATGTTAATAATGAGCTTCTAATATTTACCATCTTGACTGCAGGCTCCATAAAGTTTGATGACGTGAGGATGGTTCACCTGTTTCAAAAGGTTGAACTCTGAAAGGAGATCTCGCAGCTCACTCTGGGAAGCATTCTCTGCAGAAAGCGTCCAAACACACAGTTGTGGTTAGGAAAGCATTGCTCAAGAGTTCTCTATGTACCGTCTGAAGTATGACATCAGCCATTTCTCCTGGAATTGGCAAGAGGTTGGAAAACTCCGTACTTCCCCAAAGGAGACAAATTTCCCCACCTCCACTGCCCTGCAGTCAGTCATATCAGAACCAAGTGAATGGGACTGCTGCTGTTCTGGCTTGGTAACCTGCTATAATCATCACTCTGTCCTGATACAAATGACTACAGAAAGAGTAGGTCAGCCAAGAACCAGGACCAGAGTCTGTAATGTCTTGCAGATGCCATGAAATTATTACAGACCTTTTCTAGTGTTCTAAAGCAACTTTTTAGGGTGAATCAGTGCGATAGAAGCTTCGGAAGCATATGAAAGCCAAGATTTTTTGTTGATCAAACAAAAAAAGACTCACTCAGTTAACTCACATGATATAGCCCTCCTCCTCCTAAATACATTTTCTGAGAGAATAAAAATCCACTAATCTACTGGCTTACACTGGTAGCACGCATCCAGATTTAGAGTTCAGAAGCTGAAAGTACAGTTCAGATTGATTTTACTGGGAGACATGTATGCAGACTTTGCTGATGTCAGTGGGAATCGTATGACAATATATAGTCCCTAGAGGCGTTCTTAGCCTTTCAAGCATTTTGTTTTTGCAGAATTCTTCTAACAAACTTCCTCTTTGAACGCACTGGGGCTTGAAGGAGATCTTTAGCCATAAAGACACTATAGGGGTCACAGAGAACCCTTTTTCTACCTTGTCCTTCATCTCTCTGACATGCAGAACCTCCCTGGATAGTTCCTACAGAGTGTTATTACTGAGCAGTTGACAAGTATGTGATTACCTTTACTTAAGGCTAATAAAAAACAAGCTCAGCTTCTGATCTTTGGTACTGTACTGCATGTTTTTCCATAAAGGCTCTAAGCACCAAAAGATTTATTTACGTATCCATTTAAAATACATGTGCTAATAATTTGCCCTGGTCATGATAATTTTTTATTCTGTTCTACTATATGTTTGTATCTGCCATATATTATAGTCTGAAGCTCCACTCAGACTTCAGTCTTCTACCCCAGGGAGTGCAAGATCAGATGGTCTCTCACTACTGATAGGGACTACGAAAAAGACACATTTATGTAAAACAAAAATGAACAGTATCAACTTAATGCCTGTGAGGAAGTCCTATTTTTCTAGCTCTGGAACTGTGTAGTGTGTACAAGAACAGAACAAAGCTTCCCATGTACCGTGCCTGTTTGTCTTCTGGAAAAACCTTTGATAGTGCACAAGTGGAGACAATTAGCTCTGAAGCTTTATGCCCCTTGTTTTTACAAATTGTGAATAATTTCTGTTTACGTATTGGTTGGTGTTTTCGCCTTTAATTTTATTGTAATGAGCGCATTTGTATCATGCAGAAGGTCAGATTTAATTCATATGAGAAAAGTGGTAATAATGGGCTGAAAAAATTATCCCTCTGTTCCTTTAAACCTCTATCCATAGCTCCAAGACTATTCTGGCTCAGCTGATTACTTACTGCTCCTTGCTCCCTCCCCAGTACCTAACACCAGTTGACAAAGTAGGGAGAGCCCTGCCCTGGTCTGTTCTTAACCACAGATTGTGCCCATCTAACACAGCTCAGGCAGGAGATATGTTTTATGCAATAAGCAGGAGGCTTTCTCCAGTAACATACTGGTATACATACTATTCCTTTTTAAAGATTAGGCAGGGTAGAGTCCCTAATACTTGGAGGAATTACTCCCTTTGCATCTGTTACAGGGAAAGAATGGGTGATGTTGGCCTGATCCAAAACAAGTGTCCTTTATACTTCCCGACAGCATTATAAAGACCACTGTGGACTAATGCAATGTTTCTTATACTTGAGTTGTCATGTGTTAACAGTGAAGTTAAACGGATAACAACAGATAAATATTTGCAGAATGACAAA
>VYZW01014915.1:0-18041 GCA_013401315.1 Balaeniceps rex
CAGCTACTAGGAAGAAAAGTAACCCTAACCCAGCTGAAATCAGGACAAACCACAGCCACAGAAGCTCAAGAAAAGGGATGCTAAGAAAAAGCTCAGAACAGGAAAACTGCCCAGCTGATTTGATTTTACCTGTTTTTAAGAAAGCAGGAATTTGTACATAAAACAAAACATTCCTGTTATCATCATCTCCTGCCAACCAGTGCAACTCACAACATCTATATAGCCACTTGGGCTTTTGAAAGGGCCTGATGTAAAGCTGTGTGTTGGCATTCAACGTAATGCAGCAATCACCCAGAGAGTGTGCCAGAATAAAAGCGCTGTATGGTTACAGAGAGAAAAGTTCCCAGTGGTGTCCTTTGTATCTGACTTCTCATCTCTGATTGCAGTGCAACCTGAAAGGTCCTAGGGCTGTGAAACTGTTTTTCTGCCAAACAAGGTACAAAAGGCGTGTACATGAAGACGGCTAGTAATGCGCTGAGCTAGTCCTTTTCTTGTCTCTGTAATGACTTGCTATTTCCTTTTTTTATTAGAAGTATCACAAGACCTGTGAATTCATGGATGACATTTTTTAGAGGGAGAAAGAGGCAAAATCTACTGGCAGATCCAGCTTTTTTGGGTTAAAGTGAGGCGAGATCTAACACACTAAGGATGAGGCCCCTTGCCAAGTCTCTGTCGCGTCTTCTGGTATTAATGACTATATCGTTAGGAGTATCTGCTGATCTAGGCAGCTATCCTTTTCCTCAGGAAGCTTGTCTCCAACCTTTGGTTTTTTTCTCATTTATTGTCCCCCAAAATTCAAATGTAATATGCCCACAGGAAGGCTCTCGGGGCAGTGTCGGAACCCAGATAGATCTCAACGCAATTGTACTTCTTCCATCCCTTCCCCTTGCAGCTCAGAGGCTAGGCAGTACAGGAGAAAAGTATATTCAGTTCATTGTGAAAATGAAAATGTTTCACTGTTTAAAACCTGTGGTGAACGTAGGAGTGAGCTGAGCTGAACGCTGCTGTGTGTCCTAGAAAAATAGCTCTTGGATGCCAAAATATCCCTTCCCAGGAATAAAGGGTAGGAAAATTGAAAGAGTTTTCTTTAAGACCTCACCCTAAACAGACATGTGCATGTTATTCTGTCATATAAAGAGATTTCTCTTTCAACTCAGTTGTCTACTCTTCAAGACCTGGTGGGAGCCGGACAGAGCAAGCCGTGTGTGGGTGGATCGAACCCCAGCAGCAGACAATGAGGCAGCAGCACTCTTTCCAGTTTAACGAGGGTGGAAAGGAAAACCTTATGAAGTAATCAATGTCATGCATGTAATGAGAACGTCTTTAAAAAAATCCCACAATGTTTCTTGCTGCTAAGGCACAGTGGGAGTTAAAGTCGGCATTTTAATGTAGCTTGGTAGATTATTTACAGTGTCAGCATTTCTTTGTGTATGTTTTGTATCAAGATGGTTTTCTGCCACCATGCCTTTTATCTTACTGAGAAAACCACTACATTTTACAACAGTAGGTTGGATTGTTCACTTACCTTAGGTGCAGAAGTATTTCCAGAAACACATTTCATAATCTTTCTGATACACTGCACATAACATATATGTATACAAGATAAGTTATTAGCAGAAAATACAATGAATTAACATTTTAATACCGTTTTTAGGATTTTGTAGGAAGAATAACAAAACCAAATATTTTCAGAGAATTATCCACAATACCTGCAAAAACATTTTTTCCCTCTAAGAAGTCTCAAAAAATATTTTATCTAACATGCTGATTTATTCCTTCTCTTTCAAATGCCTCTGTAAGAGTAGCTGCTATGAGGCCTGCCATACACCAAGCAAGAAGAATTGTTTATTTTAAAGACACTTATAATTGAGATAAGGCCCAGCAATAAAGTAGATGTGTAAGCTTACTGCTGTCACACTTGTGTGGCCTCATACTTCATGTGCAATCAGCAATTATACTGCAAGTCCTTTGAGACAAGACCTGTAACTTCCGATTAACACCTTTTAGGGCTACCTCCATTGTGTATAGCTGAATAATAAGAGCAATTTTGCCCCACCACAGTAAGCTGTTGATCCACCTACTCAATAACACTTCTGTGTTTGTGCAAGAGCAAGTCTTGGGTCTCTGAAAGATTGGCAGATTTGTGAGCTTTGAAGCTGTGTTGCAGAGAAATTCTTAAAATTACCTTAAATAAATCAGCACTTTTGCCATTTCACTTAACATCTGACTGGTGGAGTGTGACAGTAGAAGGGTAGTTTTCACTAGTTATAACCCTGCGCTATCCAAATCACCCCTTAATAAGACTATTTCTAGGACTTCTTGGCAGGCAGAAGTCTGAGCATTGGAGAAGCCACAAAGCAGGAAGATGCTAAATCTGAGCTAAGAAGTGGTGTTGAAATGCAGGATAAATGCAGTGAGGTTCGGTATTGTGCTAACTTGACTACATTTCTATCAATCAGGTTCATGAAGTATAAGGATCACTGCATGTCTACTCAGAGTGTAACTCACGCACCCGAGCTGATATTTATTCATGTAGTGCAAGGACAGCATACAACTTCTGAACTAATTATGAGATTAAGTGGTGCTGAGATTTTGTGTTGTTCCTGTGGGAAAGGGTGCCTCCCAGCTGGGATTTCCATACACACTGATCTTGGAAGGCCATGTAAATCAGGCAGGTGCAGTGCAGACCTATGCATCTGAAAGGCAATCTACCTACACAAATAAGCAGTCATTACACTAAACTGTGGCATCACTGCATATAGATTGTCTCAAAGTTAAGACAGGAAAATCTTAATGTTCTTTACAGGATGTACTATTAACAAAAAAATCCAACCAAAAAAAGTCTGAATTGCCTCACATGTCCACACCGAAGACTTTTCTTTCTTGTTTCTACTGTACAGAATGAGATGAGGCAAAAAGATTTTTCAGGGTGAGGTCAATACTGAGCACATTTTGTTCATCTTGATAAATATTCCAGGTCATTTTCAGCATGTAGGAAAAAGAAAGAACAATGAAGCTCTTCAAGCTTGCAGGCTGTTGTATACTTCAGAATAGGAAAATTTACAATTCACATCATTTGACAGCTACTGTGTTCATTTCATTTGCCTGTACTAAAATGAATGTTCTTTGGCATGAAATATGCATATAATTTGGTTTTAACCTGGTGGAAAAAAGGCTAAGTCGCTAGAAATTAGGAGACTGATTCTAAAGAAAAGAAAAGGATTTTGGTGGCTAAGGCTCTAGCTGAACTGATTGTTCAAAGGAGCTTAACATGTGGATATAATTTGCTAAAGGATTTCCCAGAGGGCTAATATGGTGAAAGAAGTCAGATGTGTTACATGATTAATACAGCTGCTTTGTCATCATAATTCAAGTGGTCATCAATTGTAATGGTGTAATGGGGTCAACCACAAACTGTCAAAACTATACAGACCACAGAGGGGACAACCTTTAAGGCAAAGAGGGGGAAAAATAGAATGCAACAAATGCAAAACTTACATCAATTTGTGGGCTGATAGAATGTATTCTTATTATAGATTGACTAGCTAAAACCTCATAAATGAGTTATGACAAGATTAATACGCTTATAGTCATTTAGAAGTGGTAGTATACCTTCTACCAAATGACCTGGAGGGGAACATTTGCTGCAGCATGAATATTGGCTGAAATTGGCTAAAATCACAGGTTGGAAAGGAAAAATTCATCTTCATCATCTATTACTGACTTTGACATAAGATAAAATACAGGAAGGTAAGATATAGCCAAGAAAGAGCCAACTGACTATTAACAAAAAACAAGCGCTGGTAAACTGATGTCTCACTTTGTCTTGTGAAAGGACATCAAAGAAGATTCAAGCAAGACAAGTTATTTCAAATACCAAAGGAAACTAGGAACAAATGGACAAGAAAATAGAAATCTGAACTTACCTGCCTCATAGAAAATCTGTAGTACCTGGGGAAAAACAAGAGAGACTCTCAAAATACTAAAAAAAAGATTAAGAAAAAAAAATTAAAATGCCCTTAAAGGAGTTACTGTTAACCTAAGATTATTAGAAGGTAAAGGATTTTTGTATGTTATCTTTTAGTTTGGATATTAGGAAAAACTTCTTCACGGAAAGGGTTGTCAAGCATTGGAACAGGCTGCCCAGGGAAGTGGTTGAGTCCCCATCCCTGGAGGTATTTAAAAGATGGGTAGAGGAGGTGCTTAGAGACATGGTTTAGTGGTGGACAGGTACGGTTGGATTTGATGATCTTAAAGGTCTTTTCCAACCAAATGGTTCTATGATTCTATGATTTATGCTCTACGCCTTACATTTTAAAACATTTTGCAATTAAACTTTTCTAGGTTTCAGTTTTATTTGTTGTAGGTGGGTTTATTACAACATTATTACTGCACCTCACCCAAATTTTTGTCTAAAGATCAGCCAACTAGTTATGCTGGTCACGTGTGCTTCTGCCACAGCCAATGTCAAACCATTTGCAAAGACTGTTCATGACTTCCTAAGACAGATACCTAAACAAGTAAGATCTTGTCTTGGGACATCTTTCTTGCTCTCCAGAGTCTAAAGGGAGAAAAGTAAACGAGCTTAGATTAGATGTCAACATCTTAGGAAACAGTAGTTGGCTGAGATAAATCCAACCGCTGACTGTAAGGGAAAAAGAAAATGTAGACTGAGCCATTTGTCATGTCAGTGACAGGTTTACTGGGTTTATGTGGCAAGGTTTTGGTAGTGGGGGGCTGCAGAGATGGCTTCTGTGAGAAGATGCCAGGAGCTGTCCCTGTGTTGCACAAAGCCAATTCCAGCCAGCTCCAAGATGGACCTGCCGTTGGCCAAAGCTGAGCCCATCAGCAACACTGTTGGCACCTCTGGAATAACTTATTTAAGAAATGGTAAAACACACTGCATAGGAGCTATGAGAGAGAGGAATGAGAAAATGTGAGAGAGAGAACCCTGTAGACACCAAGGTCAGTGATGAAGGAGGGGGAGGAGGTGCTCCAGGTACTGGAGCAGAGATTCCCCTGCAGACTGTGGTGAAGACCACAGTGGAGCAGATATCCACCTGCAGGCCATAGAGGACCCCATGCAGGTGAATGTTCCCTGAAGCAAGCTGTGACCCCATGGAGAGCCCACGCTAGAGCAGGCTCCTGGCAAGAACCTTGTCCATGGAGAGGAGCCCATGCAAGAGCAGATTTTCTGGCAGGACCTGTGGCCCTGTGGGGAAACCATGCTGAAGCAGTCTGTTCCTGAAGGACTGCACCCCATGGAAGGGACCCACACTGGAGCAGTTCTTGAAGAACTGCAGTCCATGGGAAGGACCCACATTGGAGAAGTTTGTGAAGGACTGGGTGGGATCCTGCTGGAGTAGGGGAACAGAGTGAGGAGGGGGGAGTGGCAGACATGAAGCATTATGAGCAACCCCTATTTCCTGTCCCCTTGTGATACTTGAGGGGTGGAGGTAGAAGAGTTGGAAGTGAAGTTGAGCCCAGGAAGAAGGGAGGGGTGGGGGGAAGGCGTTCTAAGATTTGTTCTTATTTCTCACTATCCTACTCTGTTATTAATTGGAAATAAATTAAATTAATTTCCCCAAGTCAAGTCTGTTTTGCCTGTGACGGTAACTGCTGGGTGATCTCCCTGACCTTATCTTGACCCACAAGCTTTTCCATTGTATTTTCTCCCCCTGTCCTGTGGATGAGGGGGAGTGATAGAGTGGTTTGGTGGCCAGCCAAGGACAACCCACCACAACATGTTATGCAAAGGAACATTTTACATGATGCTAAGAATTAAAATATAAATACTCAGGATGTCAAATTGCTTGGCTCCAAGTGATTACTGAAGAACAATTTTCCTAACACACAGTATAAATCTTGCAGAACACAAGCCAAAAAACTGTTGCCCAATTACCCTGGCTACCTATTGGACGAAGGCTTGTATTCCCCAAAAAAGTTTTCAGCTGATTTCATACCACTTACTGCATGACATATCCTAAGTCAGACCAAGGGTCTGACTTAGCAAAAGCAATGAAGGGAGAGTAAGAAGAGTGCAAGTCCTTGTTATTGTCTCAGCTAACAGATATTCTTAGCTCAAGAACATCTCAAGCTGCGTGTCGTTCTTCAGTAGGTTCCACTTCCACTAATTTGCCTGGTCTCTGAGTACACATAAAGTCTTCCCTGGCTCTCATGCAGTCCTGCTGCCCTGAGATTCTTGCTGTGTTAGGGAAAAGATCTGAGAAAAGCTAGCAGAATGATCTGAGAAAAGCTTATTTTTATTGCCATCACTACAAGCAAATGAAAAGATTTCTTATTAATGACTGCAATCTTAGACAACCTAATGACTCAATTGATTGCAATGATTTCTGTGGCTGCCAGACCACCTCTGGTTTTAGTGAAGATTTCTGTGAGGCCAGTCATTCACTGGTGTCTTATGTGGCACAGCAAAAACAAGCACAAGAAAAGGTGAGAGAAAGGGATTCAGCTGCTGGGTTGAAGTATGGCCCCGGGGAGATGGAGATTTAAATACCCTACTGCAGATCTAGTAGGGAACTGGTCCATGTGCTGCATGATGGGTACAGTTCAGTGGCTCAGCTACTGACTCTTTCCCCTTGGTTCTTCCTTACCAAGAAAAGAAAGATACACTTGGGACTTAATCTAAGAGGATGGTTTTCTTTGATCTTCACCCTGTTAGGGGTATTGCTTTTGCATAACAGTCACTAAGGGATAAGAAAGAAATTGTACATCACCCTTTCTGTAGCATGCTGAGATTGATAAATCCCAAGAGACTTCTCTTCCACACATTTTGTGCAGGTACTTTAATCAGTGTGCTATAATGTAAGCCACTATCTTCCATTGACCCACCATATATCTGCTTTTCATTTTCTGGATGTGTCCTAGTTTTCTGCCTTTAGAGGTCTGTCTCATTGACTTTAGTAAGCACAAGCTCTTGCTAGGGATTTTCAAGCTTGCCACAAGAATTGTTCTACTGGAAGAAGCTAGAGAAGGGCAAAGCTTTGCTGCCTTCTGTAGTCAGTGAAAGAACAGCAAGTGCTGGCCTACTGCAAGAGTTCAGAGTTGGGGTCCAGGTCCACAGGATGGGTGGTAGCTGTAGAATTGGGCAGAACAGCACAGAATACTGGGGCAATGGGCTGTAGTAAGGGCAGCACTGAAGGAAGAGGAGAAGTAGGAGGAATAAGAAAACTGTGATGGGAGGAAAGGTGAACAGGAGGATTAGTTATTTTGGGACTGTGTTGGGTTTATGTGGCAAAGTTTTGGTAGCGGGGGGGCGGCAGTGGTGCCTTCTGTGAGAAGACAACAGAAACTGCCCCCATGTCACACAGAGCCAGCTCCAGCCAGCTCCAAGATGGACTCGCCACTGGCCAAAGCTGAGCCAATCAGTGATGCTGGTGGTGCCTCTGTGATAGCATATTTAAGAAAAGGTAAAAAATGATGCACAGCAGCTGTGAGAAAGGAGTGAGAAAACGTGAAAGAGACAAATCTGCAGACGCCAAGGTCAGTGAAGAAGGAGGGGGAGGAGGTGCTCCAGGTGCCGGAGCAGAGATTCCCCAGCAGTCCATAGTGCAGACCATGGTGAGGCAGGCTGTCCCCCTGCAGCCCATGGAGGTCCATGGTGGAACAGATATCCACCTGCAGCCTATGGAGGACCCCATGCTGGAGCAGGTGGATGTGTCTGAAGGAAGTTGCAGCCTGTGGAAGGTCCATGTCGGAGTTGGCTCCTAGCAGGACCTGTGGCCCATGGAGAAGAGCCCACGCAGAAGCAGGCTTTCCAGCAGGAACTTTCTTTCCGTTTGCAAATTTAGCAGCCTTACATGTACACTTGCACACATATCTCTAATACCTGCTATATGTTGTACTAAGTAAGCTGTGTAGACAATACTGTACATAAATTATACGTTATATATGTATAGTATTCTTTCTATAAATACTATATGTATTGGACTGTATATTGTACTAAAGCCAATGTTTTCAGAAATGACAGTTGAATTTGGACAGTCACTCAAAGCTGCTAATTAACACAAGTTAGTGGCAATCCTTCTGCTGAGCTTTGTTAAGCTCGCAGTTTCTGGAATCACATGGGTCTGTAGGAATTTTGTCTTTCATTGCCTTTTTTAGAAAAAGGATTATTCCAGATCTTGTTTGATGAGAAAAGCTGGGAGGAAAATTGTATGAAGCCCTCAGTGTTCAGAAGTCAGAAAAGAAGGTTTTATTTTGTTTTTAAATGAGTCTTATGACTCTGAAACCAACATGCCTTTGTTTGGGGATGGTTTTCCTCATGACCTTTGAATACTTGAAAAGCATTGCTGTCAACTTTGTATTTCCTGTGCCTCCCTTGTATAACAGTAACATACCCACTGACAGCTCAGCAGAAACTGCAGAGCTCCCATAGTCACAGAATTCAATCTATTTTTGCTTGAATTCCTTGTTGTAGATACTTCAGTGTATCTATTCTGTGGACATTAAGCATATGCAAATCTGAGACCTGGTCCAAATCTCTATGAGTTTTGGTGCCATTTGCAGTCTTGATTTCCCCTCTTATAAATATCGTACACCAGCAGTAATTTGGTATTGCTCATGTATCTTTACTCAATGAGTCACAATACCTTCTTGTTTCCCTTGTGAATTTGCAATGTTGTCTTTCTCTCCTGTTTAAATTGAAATAGTTTTATCATGTTATTTTGTACCTTCCATGTTTTTTCTTTAATCATCTCAACACAGTGCTTCACCACGTTCTTGCTGACAGCCCCATCTGTTTGTCATATGCATTCATTCTGACTTGCAATTGTTTACTTAATAAGAGCATCCTTTTACGAATCTCCATTGTAAGATTATTTCTTATATCCTCCTTAACACTTAAAAGACATTTTGCAATTAATTTCTCCCTGTTTGCATTTTTTAACTTGCATTTTTTATTCTCCTCCTCAGTTTCTTTATTAGGTGGTAAATCACATCACAAATGCATTTATTGTTATCAGAGCAGAAGACCGATGTGCATCCAGATGTATTTATAGCTTTTGTATCTCTTAAATCAAACCTGGCTTTACAGAAATGCAAATGCATCTTTTTCATTTCTATGCACAAAGTTTACCTGTGATGCATAAACACTCAGAGGCAATATACAAAAATGAGAAGAGACAACTGTTATAAAACTGCAGAGGATATTTTATAGATTTTATAAAACTTGCATCTCTAAATCTTAGGCTTGATTCTTAACTGTGCTTCTACAACAATCCCCAGATCACCAGGCCGTGGGCTTTGTGAGCTGAGGTGTAAGGCTCATAAAAGCTGTGATGAAGCTCATTCACCCTCCATCAAGCAGTCCGGGATTTATTAAGGAAAAGGAAACCTGTGGCCGTATGGCTTTGTACCATGTTGGTTATTGCATCCAGCCAAGAATGGGAGAGATACAAGTTCTGCTCTTTCTTTCTATTAAAAAAAACATGGACTAAAACATGTGAAAGACTGTGTCAAGCAGGGAAAGCAATTCAAGTCTTTGCACACTTTCCAAATGAGTGCTTTTCCTTCAAGATTAGATAATCTTTTGACTAATTCAGTCTAAACCCTGGTCCCAAAATGGTTTATTCTAGGCAGGCAACAGTTCTATTGCTTGCTCCACCTCAGGGCAACATGAGATGGGGCTTTGAATCCCACCAGGAAGAAAAGGTTGAACTTTTTAACCAGTGAGCTATTACCTAGAGAAGAGGGTGGCCATAACACTTTGAAGTTGTTTAAAAACTCATAATGAGGAGCTGTGTAGTGGAGGAATACTGAGAATTAATTGGGTACTAAGCTGCTCAGTCTTGTCACCACAAAGGCATCCGTGAGCATGCCAGGAGGCAGAGCTGAGGCACCTGGAGCACTGCTGCTTCCAGGAGCTGAGGCACCGCAGAGCTGGATGTCTCGGGGCTGGCAGCTGCCTCTGTGTTTTGAAGACTGCAATTTTGGATTTTGAACTGTGTCCTCCACTGAGTGCTTACATCCTCTTTCAGATCTGTCTTTCTTTTCTTTAAAGAGTTCAATCAGATGCGGCAAGACCGCGTCTAAAGTGGCATAGGCCTGTACTAACAAAGCACAGGTGGGACTCCACAAGAGTTGTAAACTGCTGACTTGAGTGACATGTTGAACCCATTCCCATGTGTTGGCTTCGTCAGGAGATAGGAGTAATGTCCTCTTCAACTACATGCGTGAGCTGAATTTATGTGGCATCAGTCCTTGTTCCCACTTGCCAGGAACCCAAAGCACTGCCTGGGACTTGGATTTCCCCTGAACAAGCAGAGAAGATGAGCTACAGCACAGAGGATTTGCCACAACATCCTGAGTCCCCTGACTGTCCCCCAGACATGGTGTTTCTAGGCATGCTGCTCTGCAGTCCCACACCAGACTGCAGCTTATGGTGTGAAGATGCAGGGTGACTCAGACAAACGATGCACATGAGCTTATTGAGATGGAAATCCTAAAATAATGTTCATTTATATATAGCTAGATGAGTAAACACTGCAGGAACAGGCTTATAAAATGGGTAGATAGAAAGTAGATCTAATGTACATGATAAATATTAATCTAGCTTTATTATGCTAGTCATAGAGTCCACGATATTTCCATTCACTGTCGATATCTTTTTGAATGTTTAGACCATAAGCCTCTTCGGGACAGAGGATTTCACTTTGTTCTGTTAGTCCAACATCTGTACTTGGATGTAGATGGGGACGGGAGGACGAAGCGCAGTTCTTGCACTTGAAAACCTTAGGACATCAAAGGCATCTACTGTAATGTCAGATTCTTAATAACTATGAGACTATGAAAGGGCAGACTCGTACCTCTACTTCAGCCAATTTTCTCTATTTGTGTAGTTTTCATTAATCTCAGGCAACCCCACTCAGCAATTTGCCTCAAAGCTTTCTGCTGGGTGATTTTGTTACTGTCTGAACTACCTGAAATGAAGAGTTTTTATGACCCATCTGGGGTAGCAGTTTCTAGAGACTGGCCCCGTTCCTCCTCTCAGCTCAGCTCCTTTCTGAATTTCATCAGCAAGGTCGCTGGGGGAAGTTCCTCCCATTTCTGTTCCACTGTGTCTGTGTGTTGAGGGTGTCCCAATTTTGTCACCTCTCCCAGACAGTGTGTTTCCAAAGTGAAAATTTTCCAATAGATTGAAGTTGAAAAGACAAGCAGAGGCATAACCACAGATCACTGTTGGGTAGTTACCCAGAATCATTGGTGCAAAATAAAAAATTTGATCAGACTCTGAAATTATTTATTAGTCTGTGCACATGAAAAATGTAATGCAATAATTTCTCTGTCTGTGAATATATTTCCAGCAGTCTGATGTTACTATATGTTAAAAACCCCACTATGTTGCATGTTTTTTTCTCTTATTGCCCTTTATTGCCCCTTTTTTCCCTAACTGATTTGTGCCCTCAGATTGCCCCCAGCTCCCCTCTCTTTCCGTATGCTAGTTCTCTTTCATAAAATTATAGAACAATTCAGGTCAGAAAGGACATGAGAAGGTAATCTAGTCCAGCCTACTTTGCCTGTTCTCATTATCCTTCTCTGCTCCACTAGAGTGTCTTTTAATGATTACTAAACCCTGGTATCCTTTTGGAGTCCATATCATCCCTAACCTCCCATGTCTTATTCCTGCAATGCCATCTCCTCTCCCACTGGCTACCTTTGCCCTACAGAGGAAGGGAGCTGAACTGCCTGAAGAATCCTGACTCACTTACTCTCCAAAGTACCGGTATTAACATGGTATTTTCTAGCTCTAAACAAGATACTTGAGAAATTAGTCCAGTGTCCTGCATCACCATTAGGTTTTTTGAGGTCTGATATCTCAATATTGTCAAATTGCAAAGCAGTGATTATGGACCTAATGAGATCATATGAGATACATCTGTTTTTCATAGAATCATAGAAACACAGAATGGTTTGGGTTGGAAGGGACCTTTAAAGATCATCTAGTCCAACCCCCCTGCTGTGGGCAGGCATATCTTTCACTAGATCAGGTCGCTCAAAGCCCTGTCCAACCTGACCTTGAACAAGTCCAATGATGGGGCATCTACAACTTCCTTGGTAAACCTGTTCCAGTCTCTCACCACCTTTATTGTAAAAAATTTCTTCCTTACGTCCAATCTAAACCTACCCTCTTTCAGTTTAAAACCATTGCCCCTTGTCCTGTCACTACAGTTCTTGGTAAAAAGTCTCTCTCTTCTCCAGGCTGAACAACCCCAACTCTCTCAGCCTGTCTTCATATGAGAGGTGTTCCAGCCCTTTGACCATTTTTATGGTCTTCCTCTGGACCTGCTCTAGCAGGTCCACGTCTTTCCTGTACTGAGGACTCCAGAGCTGGACACAGTACTGCAGGTGGGGTCTCACGAGAGTGGAGTAGAGGGGCAGAATCACCTCCCTCGACCTACTGACCACACTTCTTTTGATGCAGCCCAGGATACAGTTGGCTTTCTGGGCTGCAGGTGCACATTGCTGGCTCATGTCCAATTTTTCTTCCACCAGTACCCCCAAGTCCTTCTTCACAGGGCTGCTCTCAATCCATTCATCCCCCAGCCTGTATTGATACTGGCGATTGCCCCAACCCAGATGCAGGACCTTGCACTTGGCCTTATAGAACTTCATGAGTTTCTCATGGGTCCACTCCTCAAGCCTGTCAAGGTCCCACTGGATGGCATCCCTTCCCTCTGATGAATCAACTGCACTACTCAACTTGGTGTCATCTGCAAATTTGCTGAGGATGCATTCGATGCCACTGTCTATGTCACTGAAGATATTAAACAGTATTGGTACCCGGCATGGACCCTTGAGGGACACCACTTGTTTGACCTGGACAGCGAATGTTTTGAGTCGTTAGTGGCCAACCAAGTTAAAATACAAACCAGACTCAGAAATTAGGGTAGAAGTAAGCTGGAGTGTCACTCATGGAAGGAGGAGCTCTTCCACTTGAAGAGCTGTGCTCCATATATCCCTGTGCCTCTTTTGTTGCTGGGATTAGGTGATTCAAAAGAAGATTCCAGCTGGTGCTGGTAGGGTCATCACTGCATCCAGACACCAGGGATGTACCAGAACTGTGTCTCATCACTTCTGCTGAAAAAAAACCCAGTGCTCATCCATGCTAGTCTGGAGGGAGAATGACCCTCCGTGTCATGGCATAGTGAAGAATATAAACTAATACACAGGGTTACTTTTGCCTGCCAAAGAGCTGCTGGCCAAGCACAAAAGTGAATATCTTGTCCTGCTGAACCTCCACAGAGATGCTGCACTCCTAGGAGCCTCCCAGAGCAACACCATGACCTAGGATACAGCTGGTGGTGCCATCCTTCACCATGACCCTGACAGAAGGCTGACCGGACAGTCTGTCCCCAGACTTGAACCAAACCTCTTTCCACCCAGCTGGTGAATCTGGCAGGGCAGGCTGGCTCCCTTGTGCCATGCACACATGCGCTTCCCAGCTGCATAAGCAGTAACTGCCAGTCAAGCAGACTGATAAAACAACTTCTTTTGACCTGTTAATTTCTCTATTCCTTTCAGCATTTGCTTTGATTTGCTTTTCATTTAAATTCCTCCTTCATTCCAAACATGGTTGATGCTGTTTACTTTGTATGTCTAAATAGCTGATATACTGTCACAGCCTCCAAGGGCACCTTGATAAGTTGTCTCATTTTAAAGTCACTTAGACCTAAACTGTGCCTGCCTAGCCTCTAGATGACCTTTGCGCAGATGGAAAACATGCTATATTATATTCTGCATTTTCAGGCACGTTCAAAAATTGTGGGACTTTGATGTTGTGTTTTATGACAGAAGATTCATAATCTCATATGCTGCTGAAAAGGCCTATTACCATAAAGGTTTATTATTCATGCTGGCTACTTGTACAGTCCAGGGCTTAGGATTTCATCTGCCTAGGATGCATGGATCCTCCCCCACAGCTTACAGATTATATAAATCCTGTTTATAAAATATCTAAAGGGAGTGGCATGACCTCGTTGTTTATTAACCCCTTCCCCATTGCAATGCTTAGGTGGAAGATACTTTTCCCCTGGCCCATTTAACCAATTCAGGCTATCTTTTAGGAGGAGAAATCTATTAGTCCTAGCTAAAGAAATGAGAAGTTCATGCTCTATAAAAAGCTGTGTTTTATGAGCTAATTGACCAAATATGTTAATAACAAGTTTGTTTAATGGGAAAAATAATAGGTCGTAACTCCTGTTCCTTTTTCGTCAAGCAGATACAGCTAAAGCAAAAACTAAACTAAAGGAAAGTCTAAAGCAAAGTCTAAATTATGTTTTCTCTCCAAAGCACAATGAGATGCCAGGAAGGGTCTACTCCACTGTGACAGGTATAAAAAACCCCACAGCTTCCCTTTGTGTCTTCATTATAAAGGGCTCCAAAATTTGAAAACACATCCAGGCTAAATAGCTGTGTAGTTGCTGTCACGTGCAGAGCCTCCCATTGCATAATAAGCACACAACCATCAGCAAACAGGGAAATAAGGCTCTTTAACAATCAATCAGCAGTTTGACACATCTCTCTGGGTTTCACAATATATGCTATAACTGACCTCTCAGAGATTTACTTCTGTCTGCAAATAACACCTTTTATGCACATGGTCCCCAGGGAAGATACAGGGTCCTGTCAAATAGTCCACTTCTGTCAATATATTGCTTTTGTCAGGGAAAATAGAAGAAATTCATAAAACAAGACGGTATATTTAATACTGCTGCCTCCCTCCACATACAGCTGTGTGCTGTGTTTTCTGACCTCTGCATCACCCTCGGGTGTGGAATCAAGGTTTTCCTCAAAGAGTTAAAACCCTCAGGATGGGACTGACATGCTAGCCCGGCTCAGATGAAGACTTAAATACCCATTACCTGTACTTTGCCCAACAGCAGACATAGACTTCCAGGGGCATTTGCCTTTGGGAAACCTCTTTTTAGCTTCTGCCAGTTTCCTAACTTTTTTAGTTTATTCAAATGCCAGCTACACTCAGACAGGGCACATTAGCACACTTTGCCTACAGACTGGTTTATGGATGGTTTAAAGTATCTTTTCTCTTTATCAGCCATGTGTTGCAGCAATATCGACTGTCACCAGTGATCAGAAATGTTAATGCAGGACGACAAGAGGCCCTTGGAGGCATGATCTGGATGCAAGGTGCATAAGGACTGCAGCATGAGCGTCAGTCATAATGACCCTGGTAATAGCTCCTTGCCAAAATGTCAAGACAAGGAGATGAGATGGCACCAAAGGCCAAAGAGAGAGAATTCCTGAAAGAAACTAGGCATTTTTGGCAAGGTAGACAGCAAAGAAGCAAATTTCCAGGCACACAAGGTAAAAACATAGCTCTTTGTGCCCTAGAAAATTCATAGACCTCTAAGTGATAAAAGCTTAACACTGCGTCAGATTTTCACTAAGTGATTTCTGCATCTTGCTGAGGAACTTGCTGAGCATCTTTCATTGCCCTTGAGTGCTTCTTGAATTGGTCCTGGCCCTTTCCCAGATGCTTCTGTCCACCCTGACTCCAGTTTGTATTCCTTGCCTTCCTGTTCATTATGTTCATCTCCTTTGCAGGACTTTGGATGTGTCTGAAGCATCTCTGCTAAAGGAACACCTTGCAGTGGCCCTTTCTTTGCGTGGTTTGTGAAAGCCAAAGGCATGAATTCACAAAACCACAAGATACATGGATAGATTAGCATGGGAACTAGATACCCAAAATGACCTTTTATACACCTGAGAAAATATTTAGGCACCTCTGACTTTTAAACCTTTAACAAAGATGCCATTTCTGAAAGAAATTGTAGCTTGTCTTTTAAAACTACTTAAACTCCATAGATGCCAGGTGCAAATATTACCAGTTGCGGTGGAATTGAGCTACTACAGCTTAAGTGAAAGCTCATTTCCTGGAAGAAACCAGGCAAATATCAGACTGGAACAACTTTGTCCCACTATTGACATGCAGAGAAGTCTACCAGGAGATGTTCATTTACTCAGCTTCCACTCTGGGGAGTCGCGTGCTGTGGCTTTGCTGGGTTTAATATCTTATCTTTGTAAACTATTATTACTGCATTTGAAACACACAACACGGAGATTCCAATCTTAATCAGGCAGCTGATGCACTGCGACTGTAAAGGGGTTGATTTTCAGGAAATGAGTATTCCCAAATTGTGCAGTCGAAGATGTTTCCTCATTATGAGTTGATTGGTCAGTGTAGCTGCAACTGTGTCACTAAATGCTGGGGATTTGGTTGTGGGTCTTGCAGCACCTCCAGCTATGGGGTCTGAGAATGCAGATTGCATTATGAAAAAAGGCAGCAAAACCAGAATATTTTTTTTGTGGTTGCAGAAAAGCTAAAAAATGTAAAATAAACACTAGACTCACACTGCAAGGAAGCACCTCCTTTTTCTTTTTCTTTTTTTTTTAATTAATAAAAAAATTTAATATTTCTAGGGAATCATGAAAGGTCAAGTGTGTAACATTGCTGCAGGCACCAGCTGGCCCTGACAGCTGAAGAAAAATGCAGTTACTACATCCTAGACATGCAGCTGCCTGATTTGCAAATGTAGGCCATTTATTACCCAGCCAGACTTCCAAGAATTGAGCGTGTGGTTAATAATGAGCCCCCAAACGGATGATGCATCTATTTGTGAGCCAAAAATTCTGCCTGCAAAGCCAGACTTTGAACTGAGGTTCTTTGAAGAGCTAAAGCCATAAAAGCTGCATCTGGAATTGCATATCAAATAGGATGATGAAAGGAGAAAAGGTGGAAAGTTTCTGTCTCAGATATGTTACCCTTTAATCAATGTCAAACGCTAACCTGGATGTTTTTAAAGAGAGGTTTTACAGAAAGTAAACAGTCTAAATGAAACTATTTTTTTATATATACATATATCAGAGATTGGCTTCATATGAGGAAAGCTGAATTAGCTTGTGGCTACTTGTATGTGCTTACTTTGGTTAATGAATTAATTTTACAAAACACTCATATTCCATGTTTTGTCAGAAATATCATCATTTATTACAATAGAACCTGCGGTCACATGCATAAATATTGGTGCATTAAAATATATTTTCATTGATTGTTTACTGGCAATTGACATAAAATTGCATTTCCCACACGTATTTACCAATTTCACTTCATCCAGCTAGACAAGCTGTTTTAAGAAGTAAAATAAAACTGCTATTTAAACACGCACCTTCTCCCTTCCTCCTTCCCCCTTTTATATGGTCAGGTACATTAAAATAGAAGCCAAAAAAAAAAAGTCTGAAGATAAAGTATTCATGTACAACAATTCAAGCTGCATACACAAGGTACTGTTGGGAAAAACTATTCCTGAATAGAAAAGTTCAATGAAAAGATATGATCTAAAAAAATGGTGCATAAGAAGAACAAAGCCTGATTTTCAGAGTCCAAATGGCTTTCTGTTGAAAGCTCAACTTGGTAAAGTAAATTATGATCTTTCTGGAATAATAGAGTAATATTTACTTTTCTCTCCATCCATTTTCCTATCAGTAAGATGTATATGCTTCCCAAGGTATTTAGGAACATGAGATTTTGTTTGTCTGGAGCTTCAGAGATGGAAAATGAAAGACATCCTGTCATTACTGGTGTTGTGGCTGAGTTGGTAAATGAAGCCTTGGGATGGACATGCTCGACCGCCATTTTCATGAGTTTTTTGGGCTGATCCCTCGTGCCCGGCACCTCACCTGCACATCAGCTTGTGGTTCTAGGTGCTGGGACACTCAGAGGGGCGTTTATGGAGAACTAGAATGAAAATTAATTTTAAATCCACTTTGCAGTATCTTTGCCCACTTGGAAGGCAATAGAGACTCGTGTCTTTTATTACTTATTGCAAACAGAAGGGGAAAATGTTTCGTTTTGAAATGGCTATGCAATTAAGATGCCTGGTCCCTAATGACCAGCAAAGAGGACATAGCACAGAATGTATCAATAAAAACCAAGGAAATCCAACCTGTTAGGGACTGACACAGTATAATTAAATTTTACATTTGTTCCTGAAAGGGTATTGGCA
>VYZW01014917.1:7279-18997 GCA_013401315.1 Balaeniceps rex
ACATACTATAAACTCTCTTCTCAGACACAGATGCTTTCCCAGAACTGAAAGGGCCAACGTGGACAAGAAGGTTTCAATTCAGCAGTTAAACCTTGTCGTTTCAACTCCACTGAATGAACTGCAAGACGTAGGTATAACATTCTAGTCCCAAGTTACACAAATACATACATTCAAAAGAAAAAAGATGACCTCAAAATAGCCTATGTTTCTTATAACCTCTGGAAAAGGGATTCAGAACATGCAAGTCAAGAACTAATGGACTGGAAAGATCTTCTCTTGTATCGAGGAGCGGCATGTCAGGTAAGAAAAACAACCCAACAGCACAACTCAGAGCTAGTCTCACCAAAGCAAAACTCACAGCAAAACTTCAAGGACAAACAAGCTTACACAGTGAACAACCTGCACACTACTCTAGTGTGAGTAGGCTACTACCACACTACTGAACTACTACATGAGATTCTTGGGTGGAAATATTAATTTGAACTTGCACAGCACAACACAACACCAGGTCATGGTCAGAGTTTGATTTCAGCTGGCTATCTGCTAACAAGCATAGCTGGGCACAGTGCTGAGTTTTCACCCTCAGTCTTCCTGTTTTTCCTGGACCGAGGGCCCCTCAGGGATGACTTCATCCTTTGTACAGTACAGACAGAAGCAGTCCTGACTGGATCTCCTGGTGCCAGTTTTAAATGTTTACAAAAAAGCTCAGTAGAGCCTCCCAGTGCCACAGAGATGGCCTAGAAAAAGGTGTTAGGAAAAGAGTCATACAACCTTGACCAACTGTCTTTCCAATTCTAGAAAAAGCACAGCAGAAGTTCTTTTATACAGAAATACTGTGAAATCACTAACACGATTCCCACCAAGCAGCTTAAACAGAACGCCTGGATTCACACTGTTGAAAGCTCACAAGCCTTGTTACGTTCAAACACCTTCAAGGCTCCAACCCAAAACCCTCATGAACTCATCACAACATACACCACAGATCAAGACAAAAAGACAGACTATCACCAGAGGAAGCATCTTTCAACCAGGATAGGGTGAAAACTAGCATCTGTCCAGCTGAGAAGGTTAAGTCAGGCAGTCTTTGTAGATAATCCATTCATTCTATCCCATAACTTCATCCAACACGATCACTTCCTACTTCTTGTTCTTCCATTAACTAGTGCTCTAACAAACTTGAGCATAAACTTAAGTATCAACAGATGAACCTTTCCTAAAGGTACACAGTGAAATTAATTTCCTCCCATAAAACTCAATACTTCAAAGATATCAATTTCTCTCTCTGGAAACCAGTTGGAAGTCTTGTCTGTCTCAGGGTTTTCCTTCCTATATTGCTTCTGATACAGAGCCTGTTATAACATACAGGCCAACTATGGCAAGGAAGTAATCTTCAGAGTTTACAGATATTTTAACCTTTTAATTTAATTGCAAATCTCACTTATTTTGACATCAAATTCCATTTGTTAGCACTTTCCTGTTATGAAGTCTTTGCATAAGTGGAAAAAGATGCAAGGTTTCTTTTGGTATGAAGACAAGAACACCTGAGCCTCCACAAGTTACTTTCATTGGTGAAACATGGCGTCCAAACCTTTTAGACACATGGGCAGTCTGCCTATAACAGACTTAACTGCAAGGAATATTTCTTCTCTCTGATCAATACTTCCTCCAAATGGTAAATGTTTCCTCTTAACTGGGGAAGAGCTAAGAAAGGCTTGAGGAGAAGACCCTGGTTGAGTTGTTTAGCGCACACAATTCCTACAAGGGTAAGAGGAAGGAGATGCCTGGCTGATCAAAAACAATTCATATCTTGAATTTTCCTCCCCCTCATTTAAATCCTCCAGTCTGGATTGCAGGAGTAATGATTTGAAAGCTTACTGATAGGCTCTGATAGAAAAGTATTACAAGAGAAAGATATCTGGGGCAGGGAACAAAGCTGTCTAAACACTTAGATTAATTGCCTTAGAGTTTAATACATCACCATACATGCTACTTACCTCCTAGTACTAGTTTACCCCCTCTTTTTCTTTGGAAAGACCTCTCCACTGCAGTAAGGGGAGTCAGCTATTATACACTGATGTTTATATGATAATCTCTAGCCTGCTGCTCATACACTAGCTGTATCCTTGGCTTATTATCACTGCAGTCAGAGCTCACGTCTCTCATTGAGTAGCTTAGAAATGCAAATAGATTTAAAATACCAGTTATTTAACTGCAGTGGATAGGAAAGAGATTACTATAGCTATAAATTCACCTCAGGAGTCCTGGAATGTAATCAAGACTATATGACACCATAAGAGCATGACTGATTTCTAGTTCTGTCACCTCCTCTTGCTTACTCATTAGTTCATCCATGTGTGTATATGCAGAACAATAAGACTTGACAGGTGAAGTGATTAACACAAGGTAATGACATCCCTGGAGAATTCATGCTTATAATTCCCTGCAATTATCCCACAATAACTAATAACTCCTCTTATTTTTAGTATTTAACATGCTCACAATATGGAGTAAGTGAAGACAGCTGGATAGATACATGCATTCAAGGTTGAAAAGAACAATGATGATTCTGAAATGCTGAGCAGGCACTCAGTGCCGCAAACCTGAGACATTTTAGGATTACTTCTCTGCCCCGGGATGTTTACCAGCTAAAAACAGCCCCCAGGCATTAGCAGACATGAAAGAGGTCTTGTTTGTTAGATATGAGAGACTTAATGTGACATTATTAGAAAGAAAAAGCCCACAAAACATAAAAATGAAGTGACAGCTGCCAAGAGAAACGTGAATGCATCTGGGAACATCACGTGTATGTTGTAGAACTTGATTTGTGGTACTAATCATTAAGCTCAGTATTCTCCTTCAGTAAGCAATGGTGCTACTTCACAGAAATAGCAAACACTCTCCATCAGGTAGCTGAGCTAACAATGTTTTAGGACAAATTATGTACGATATATATGGTGTGGCCTAACTTCATTTGGTAACATTCAAATCCTGACGAGACAATTTTTTAAAGCGATGAATATAAAACTGGGGAGAATTTTTTGTATTAACTGATATTATCAGCTCTCTCGCAAAGTGTTCAAGATGAAAGAACATGTGATCATTTAAAAGCAAACAAAGTTAAACTTGCAAAAGTATTTATGCAACACAGCTAAGTTAACAGCATTAAAACTGTGGCATGAAAATATGAATTTTAAAGTCACAGGTTGTTGCATTTGGTTTCCCTCAAAAATAGGAATAAAAAACCTAAAGTCAAGTACTTCATTATTAAACTTGACCTTCCAGACTCCTTGGATCCTTGATTTCAACAGAAGAGACTGCTGAATTAAAAAAAAAAAAAAGAGAGGAGAGCGTGCATTCAATTAACCATGCACACATATGGAAAGGCACAGCCATGTTACGTTTGCCTTAGACAACCAACTATGGTGGATGATAGATACATTTCTCCCCTCCAAAACTATCTGTTATATTGTTGAAAAAGTATTTTCAAGCTTTAGCCATTTGTTTTCAATCTTTTTTCAAAGGAAGAAGTTTTTTTTTTTAATATTACTATTGCCAAGGATTTGGTTTTTTGCCACATTGCCATAGGTCAAAAAGAAATCAAAATATATAAACTTAAAAGAAAAAGGACTTGCAAACACCTTTGTGCAAAAAAACATGCAGTAAATTTCAGCTTGAAAGATCAATGTTTTGGAAAGTTATGAACACGTCAAAACAGGATTTCTAATAGAAACTTCTGCAGGTGCTGAACCTCACATTTATCTTCTAGAGAAATGATGAAAGTGCAAGAAAGAGGCATTTGTCAAAATACTTGACTACAGCAATATTCTGAATTCTTAAATACAAGCCTATAAAGACACAGTTTTCTTCTAGATATAAACCCCCTCCAATAAGCTCAGAAGTCACCATTTCATGCAGGCAGGAGAAAAAACCCACAAAACTTTAAGTGAAGTAAGAAAGGAGGGTTACAGGTTGTTAACTATACGCTCTGAACATGTTATGAAATATTATACAGGTACACTAACTCTAAGGCAATATCTGTATTAACTAACAAAGTACCTAGTCTCTATGGAAGAGCTTGCAGTATGTAATAAATAAAACCTGTTAATAAAATCGTGCAATAAATAATATTCAGAGAGGCATATTAGGAAACAAAAGTTACCAGGCAATTTTACATTCCTTTAAACATTTAAGCCAAAAATTTTAATCAGGCACTCTCAGCCACACACAAAAGCTTTTATTTATTAAGAACTTTATATTGTAGCTATGGCTTACTGAGTGAAACTGCAATTACTCTGCAGTCATCCTTACTAGAACCAGGTTTGAATTAGGGAAGGAAAAAAGGTAGTGTTCCTCCCCATGATAAAGCCTGCTCATATGACTCATAGCTATGTGCAATACATGTCATTAGAAGGGTCCACACATGTTCCTTGAGTTCCATCCTTATTTCTTAAACAGTCACCTATTACAGCATCAAAAGAAACTACAGTAAGCTTTGAAGCTCTGATAACCTTCCTCTGCTTTACCGCATTATTAATGTGGCCCCTTAAATCCCCCTTCTCAGCTTCCAGACAAGCACCTCAGGCTTTCTGCAGCTTGGATACGTCTTCACCACCAGCACAACCCATGGCCTTTCCCAAACAGTAGCTCCTCTATTGTCCACACAGAAAACTCCCTCCAGAAAGGAGTACTTGTCACAAACTCCACCAGCTACAGGGGGGACCTTGGGACTTACTAGACAGGAAGCATCAACTGGCTTAATTTACTCTATGAGTATATCCTGATTGCTGAAGACAGATTTTGATATCTTTCTAAAACTATCCTATTGACTCTCTACAACTACCTGAGAGGAGGTTGTAGTGAGGTGGGTGTTGGTCTCTTCTCCCAAGTAATGAGCAATAGGACAATAAGAAATGGCCTCAAGTTGCATCAGGGGAGGTTTAGGTGGGATATTAGGAAAAATTTCTTTACTGAAAGAGTGGTTAAGCATTGGAACAGGCTGCCCAGAGAGGTGGTGGAGTCACCATCCCTGGAGGTGTTCAAAAAACATGTAAATGTGGCACTTTGGGACACGGTACAGCAGGCATGGTGGTGTTGGGTTGACAGTTAGACTAGATGATCTTAGAGGTCTCTTCCAACCTTAATGATTCTATGACTGGTCTGTATTTACCATGCTTCCACCCACTGGTTCTCATCTTTCTTAGCCTTATCAAATGAAAAGAAAGATTGCTAACAGCAAGTCTGACAAGTCCTCATTTCCCTCTGTGGCATGTTGACCCTGGCTGGATGCCAGGTGCCGACCAAAGCTGCTCTATCACTCCCCCTCCTCAACTGGGCAGAGGAAAGAAAATATAACAAAAGGCTCATGGGTCAAGATAAGGACGGGGAGAGATCATTCACCAACCACTGTCATGGGAAAAACAGACTTGACTTCGGGAAATCAGTTTAATTTATTACCAATCAAGTCAGAGCAGGATAATGAGAAATAAAACCAAATCTTAAAAACACCTTCCCCCCACCCCTCTCTTCTTCCCAGGCTCAACTTCATTCCCAATTTTCTCTACCTCCTCCCCTCCGACTGGCACAGGGGGACAGGGAATGGGGGTTGTGGACAGTTCATCACACATTGTCTCTGCCACTCCTTCCTCCTTAAGGGGAGGACTCCTCACACTCTTCCCCTGCTCCAGGGTGGGGTCCCTCCCACAGGAGACAGTCCTCCATGAACTTCTCCAACATGGGTCCTTCCCACAGGCTGCAGTCCTTCACAAACTGCTCCAGCATGGGTCCCTTCCACAGGGTACAGCCCTTCAGTTACAGACTGCTCCAGCATGGGTCCCCCACGGGGTCACAAGTCCTGCCAGCAAACCTGCTCCATTGTGGGGTCCTCTCTCCATGGGTCCACAGGCCCTGCCAGGAGCCTGCTCCAGCACGAGCTTCCCATGGGGTCGCAGCCTCCTTCAGGCACATCCACCTGCTCTGGTGTGGGGTCCTCCACAGGCTGCAGGTGGATATCTGCTCCACCATTAACCTCCATGGGCTGCAGGGGGACAGCCTGCCTCACCATGGTCTTCACCATGGGCTGCAGGGGAATCTCTGCTCCGGCTCCTGGAGCACCTCCTCCCCCTCCTTCTTCACTGACCTTGGTGGCTGCAGAGTCGTTCCTCTCATATGGTCTCACTCCTCACTCCAGCTGCAGTTTGTGTCCCATTGTTTTGTTCCCCACCCCGCCCCTTAAATATGTTATCCCAGAGGCGCTACCACTGTCACTGATGGGCTCGGCCTTGGCCAGCAGCATGTCCATCTTGGTGCTGGCTGGCATTGGCTCTATCGGACATAGGGGAAGCTTCTAGCAGCTTCTCACAGAAGCCACCCCTGTAGCGCCCCCGCTACCAAAACCTTGCCACACAAACCCAATACACCCTCAAAATAAATGGCAAGGCCAGATGCTAACCACTACAACAAGTACAGAACTGACCTGTGGCTTGCACAAAAGTCTTAAGATGCAACAGTCTGCATTTCATGTTTTAATATAAAGGGGGATAAGAAATAACATCAGAGGAAGTCTTGGCAGAGGGAACACATAAGCAGGGACAGGGAGGATCTAAAATAAGGTATGTGTCCCAATAGGCTTCAAGATGTTCCCAAGGCCATATTCAGAGGATCTGCAGCCAGAATTAAGTTTCTTTAGCCTTAAAAAAAGAGATACTATCCTTGTACATTATTACTAAAGCCAAGGGCAGATGCAGATGAGATGGAAAACATTTCCCAGGTGCTGAAAATCATAGTGGTTAAAAACCAGAAGTTATGCAATTTCCCTTCCTTTCATACTTCCCACTCAATACATGCAAACTAAAATAGGTATCAACAGCCCCTCCTGTGAGAGTTGTTCTAACTCAGTTTCAACCAGGGAATGAGAAAGCAAAGCCATCACTGACTTCATGGTACTGCCCCAAACACCCTGCACTTGAATCACCACGGGATTACTCAAGGAAGAGCACCCCAGCTAAGCTGTGTATGAACCTCCTGAAGCACCTACTTCTCAATTCACCTCCTAGACAGAGGCAGAGTTACCAGGAAACTTCCCCAATATCTTTAATGGTCCCTCAAGCTGCACCAAATCCTGATGGAAGGTGTTTAATGAGTACTGATGGACAATGGCCAGAGCCTGCATGAGTTCTGCAGTTGAAGATGGGTCAAGCTTCTGAAATTCTCTGCATAATACTAAATATTATGAATACAAGAAAATTAAGTAGATATTCTGAAGATTTGAGAGGCATTTGTAGACTAAGTCACCATAAAATAACTTCTACCACCATTCAAAAAAATGAAAGCTAAACGATACCTCAATAGTTTTGAGCAATGCTTGTGCCTTCACTGTTTAAGTGAAAAACAGCAGTAATACATATTTCTCCACTTTTCCGACTGTGAAGGATCAAACAAATAGTATGCTTCATACTAAACAGAATCAGAAGTGGAAGCATACCATTTTGTCTTCACTGACACGTCTAGCACACTAGAGAATATCTTGGCTCTCACATTTTCCTTTGACATTCAGGTCTCCTAATAAACAGTATTTTCACCACTTCTCATGGAATACTATGCCTGGCATAGTAGGTCTCATACTGTGAAAATGCAACTTTACCTTGGACTCAGTTTTCCCCTTTGGTTAGTTCCTTTCCATTACCCCTGTTGGTTCTGGTCAGAAACCATGGATATGTGTTGGTGGACAGACTCTGAACAACTTGCTTTGGAATGACTCCATAACCAGACCCTCAATCCATCCTGGACAAGGCTTCTTACACACATCGCCTTTACATGGTTCAAGTTTGACCTTAGTCACACCATTAGGTCTTATGTTCTTCACATCTTTCATCAAAAACCACAACCTCCAAGAAAGCTTGTCCTTCTGCTGTTTTCACGACTATTTTTCTAGGTTTCTGGGATATTTCTGGTACTAGGGTTTATGCACTGCATGACATTATAAATAAGTCCCAAACTATGAAAGACCTTGCATGTGATTGTGGAACCCTCTTATTGAGTCACTCATTTTGAGACAAATAAGGAAAGAGCACAGAATATTCATTCTTTTATGACACAGCATTAGTCATGGCATTTGATACACTAAAAAAAAAAATTGAGTGACAATTTCACTCTTTCCCCATCCTTCAGTTTTCTCATCACAGAAAAAATTTGTTTCAAGAATTTGATGTAAATTTACAGTGAGGAATCTCAATCCTCAAGCTCCCTTCTTCCCACATGCTTCATCAGTGTGAGACAAAAAGGCAAGCAATTAAAAACTGAAGCCGTCACACGTAAGATTAATTTTCCTTGAAACCCACGTGTCTTCTGCCTGAGACTTCCCCAAACACACTTCGCCTTTTTCTTTGCAGAGATAATGCCAGGCTAACACATCACTTTAAATAGAAATGAACTGGTAGAAAGCAGCAGACAACACCTCACCCTCTGAAACACAAAGCAAGTTACCTCTCGTTTGTTTCTCCTGGCAACTTTGAGAAACTCCATAAGGATCTGCAATTGGGCAGCATGGGACTCCTGTAACACAGTAAATAAGGAAGTGTAACTCTTCCATATACATTAAGAGCAACGAACATTTATTTATACACAGAAATCCACACTTAGCACAGAAACAGCTTTCATTTAGAGGCAAGGAAGAAAAAATAGTTTAAGGCGGCTTTAAGAATGGTAGTTTTACTTTGCCTCACAGGTTTTAAGGTTTTGTTTGGCTCACGACAAGTTTTTACACGAAGGCAGAAATCATTGTAACAGCTCTTGTTTGTGTGTTACTGAAGACTTACTAGTAAGTTGAAATGCTTTTCAGTTTTTTTTGTCTATTGCATCTGAAATGGTTTTTGGAATACAGATTCCTCACAGACTCATCTTCTACCCTGGAAGATCATTAGCATCCACTTCATGATTAACATACTAAACCATGAAGTATTTATATAAAAAACACCTCCCCCCAAAATTAACATTTGTGTTTATGTAAAGAGGTTACTGCTGAAGATTTCTCCAGAGTGGAAGAAAACAATAAAGTCACTGATGAAACTAAAACATCCCTTTCCAATCTTTCCATAGCAGGTCATTTACCTCAATGATCAGCTTAATATTTTCACCCAACTTAGCCAAAACTTGACAGGGCAAGATAAGAGAAGCACAAGAGGAAAGAAAAATAAAACCTATATTCCAGCATTAATACAGCCCTAATCCTATCCCAGAGTTCTGAGACTTATTTTCACAACCTACTGAAATATTTATTAAAGGACTGTGAACATACACTCAAAAAGGATCAAGACACAGGAGCACACAGAATCCATTAAAGGCAGATGGGACAGGAAAAATAAAGAGTTTAGGATGCAAGACTACTACTTTTCCGAGATTATTTTCTTCCTCCCCACCCCGTAACGATAATGAAAGTGAAGCAAGTAAAACTACAGAGGAAAAATGTTTTTAAACTGTTCTTTAAGTGTCAGGTGTGGTTTTGGTTGGGTTTTTTGTTTGTTTGTTTTTTAAAGCTTAGTATCCTTAAAAGACATTCCTGCTCAGAAGCACCTACACTCAGTCCCATGCCTTCTTTGTTTCAGATTTGTCACAAATGACACAAAAAGGCTTGGAAAAAAGAAGAGAGGTTTTACTCTGAAGTTAGAAACCATGCTCCCACCATATCTTCACTGAACCACAATGTACAAGTCCCCATGCAATAAGGTAACACAACAGTTTTGCTAGTAGTCAGTAAACATATTTTTGGGTTACTTTCCTTCCATCAGAACCACAAGTGTGTAAATATTGATTCTGCAAGAGTGAATAAGAGAAGCCATTCCGAATACAACTTTTCCTCCCTGTTTTAAAGCACCATTGAAATCCACCCTCCTACCCAAAGTTCACTAGGCCAAATTTTGTAATCCAGTTTAATTTAGAAGGTCTGGCTCTCATAAATGCAAAATGGTCACTTGGGACCAAAAGCACAGAATGGCCAAATACATGAGAACTATCCCAAACCAACTACATTTCAGTTAAATCATAGGAACAGCTTGCTTCATATTGTATAAGTCTTCAAACCAATCTCATAAGCAAGACATCTGAACTTTTCTTTCAAGCATTAAATGCTAAAATTTCTTCAGGGATGGCAGTCATTCAGGTTCTGTCAGTTCCAGTAGAAACTAAAAGGTGTGATCTTTTTCACATGTTCATTGAGTTTATTCCCTACCCTACATTTTGGACTTCTTCATGCTTATTACCAAGAAAAATTCTGATATTTATTTGTGCAATAGTCAATTAGCAAACATCTTCACATGCATTTCTCTGTTCTGCTAGCCACTTTCTCTTATCCTTTTCCATTTTCCCTGCTTGTTAATAGAACCCTGCCAGCAGCAACACTATAAGCATGTTATGGGCATCACAGTTGAAATGTTATTTTGCTACAACAAAGGTCAGTGACATGGCCAACGCTTCAACACCAAAATCCAAGAGAAAATTCTGAGCAATTAATTCAGCAATAGAATCTTCCTTCAAGAAGATAAAAGCAACGAAAAGAAAAAACTGCTAACTACACAACAGTGTTCGTTTAACTAAGACAAGAGAAACTTCTTACTGCTTCCAACTGCTTCTTCTTTTGCACCAGCAGCTCCAGCATCAAGTTGACATTGGCCAAGTCAAGATTGTCTTGATCAGTTCCCAACAAATCTTGAATTATCTGCCACCTATGGCCATTCTAGAAAGAGAACAAGAGATGTTAGAGAGACAGTGAGTTCAAACCATCCAGGGCTACATCCAGCAACAGATATTAAAAGCAACGCTGCAATATTTCATCCCTTTGTAAAAATGTCAAAACAATTTTCAGGAATCAGAATTCCCAATTCTCCCACATGTACAGGATATAGCTCTTCTGTCCTACTGCTTATCTTATTTGGAAGATATTTGCACTTTATGAAAGCATAGCTACTGCTGCTAGGAAGAGATTATTTCACAGCCACAATTTTATCTGATTTGTGCCCTAGTTTCTGAGAACATATTTCTAAGGGGAGAAAGAAAAAAACATGCTTATTCAAGCTTAGCTGGATTACATCTATCTGAAATACTGTTAAGTGGCAATACCTTTTAATTTTTTTAACCAAGTAATAGGTAAAGCCCTCATGCTAAATTCAAATGGAAGAAGGTAGTATCAGCTTCTTTTTTCTATTCTCACCTCCCACACTACTCCTCTTAAGAGTATTTTCATGGGAAATGTGAGAGCAGGAAAGAAGATGGAGCTCATAAGGCTGATCTTATTCAACCTGCTGGAGCTGAGAAGGACTCCTCAGAGAGCCAGCGTGGTACGATGCAGCCCATTTTTCCCTACAGGCTGTTTGCTCTTCTTGTTGTTTAAGCAAGTCAACAAGATTTGAGACAAACTTTAACATACTAATGTACTAGTTAAATGTACTACTGCTAAACTATTCAGAAAGCTTCAAAGATCATAGAATCATCAAGGTTGGAAAAGACCTCTAAGAACATCTAGTCCAACTGTAAATGATGCCTTAATGATTTCTTAATGAGACAAATCCATGACCAAGAAACAGTGACACTGCAATGTGTCTTGAGTGACTTCTCTTAATACCAAAAGTAATACAAGAGAGGAACAGGCACATCAAGGAGCTGGTACAACAGCAAGATTTCTCTTTTTAGAGATGTCGGTATTTTTCGTTTGCTGCCAAAAGGTAGACA
>VYZW01014920.1:8306-20896 GCA_013401315.1 Balaeniceps rex
ATGTAAGTGGCCACTACTGAGGTGTAAACTTAAACTTAGCCATCACTTTGTAACAAAGCACACATCGTAGCAAAATTGAGGTCTTGCCACATGCTAAGCTTGCCAGACATTTAATAAGGCATACACTTAGGTGTCATTAATTACAGAATTTGCTACTAGTTTACATTAAGCAATATGAAATTTCAGTTGTCTGTCTACTCTTTAAAAGATGGGAGATAGCACTTTTAGATCTTTTGTTTATCTTTAAAAGGAAGTATCAAACTACATGGGGAAAAAATTATCATTTATTAACAATATAGCTGACATCCATGTTGCTGCTAGAAATTATGAAATAATGTTCAGTGTTTGCATATCAGAAAAAGTAATTATTTTAATGTTCTAACATACAAGCATGCAAATTGTATCAACAAAGGTGTAAAGTTAAAATCTCACAGCCAGTGGATGATGGAAGTTCACATTTTATAGGCCTTGGGCTTAGATCGGAGATAGCAGTTGACAATATAAAATAAATGAAGACTACATATAACAAAGAAAAGAGCAAGTCAAGAAAAGGGTAGGTGTCCTGGTTTCAGCTGGGATAGAGTTAATTTTCTTCCTAGTAGCTGGCATAGTGCTGTGGTTTGGATTTAGGATGAGAATAATGTTGATAACACACTGATGTTTTAGTTGTTGCTAAGTAGTGCTTACGCTACTCAAGGACTTTTCAGCTTCTTGTGCTCTACCAACTGAGAAAGCTGGAGATGCACAAGAAGCTGGGAGGGAGCACAGCCAGGACAGCTGATCCAAACTGGTCAAAGGGCTATTCCATACCATATGATGTCATGCTCAGTATATAAACTGGGGGGAGTTGGCCAGGCAGCGATCGCTGCTCGGGGACAGGCTGAGCATTGGTCAGCGGGTGGTGAGCAATTGCATTGTGCATCGCTTGTTTTGTATATTCTTGTATCATTATTATTACTGTTTTCTCTTCCTCTGCTGTCCTATTGAACTGTCTTAATCTCAACCCGCAGGTTTTACTTCCCCTTCCCCTCACCCTGATTCTCTCCCCCTTCCCCCCACCCTGATTCTCTCCCCCTTCCCACCGGGGCAGGGGGATGGTGAGCAAGCAGCTGTGTGGTGCTTAGTTGCCAAATGGGGTTAAACCACGACAGTAAGATATTGGGAGGAAAAGATTAAAGGGTTCCTGGCAAAAATTGCCTTGTTATAGACTGGAAATAAGTCTAGCTGAGTGGGAATTTTAGCCCTCCATTCCAGTTCTTTTGCAGCCTGGCAGACCCAAGTGCTGTCAGCTTTATCTTTAGTGCTTAATTAGCCCTGACTTGACATGCTCACTCTTTTAGGTTTTTTTTTTTTTTTCTCTTCTTCTTCTTTCCATGGGTCCAGTTAAAATTCAGAAAAAGAAGAAAACCTCTTGCCATGATCCTTTTCACAGAGAAGAGGAGCAGACAGCTTCTTTCAAAACATAGGCCCACTGTCAGCTGAGCAAAAGCCGTATAAACCAAATTGTACATCTCAGTAACTCCTGCATGGAGTCACTGGGCATGAGGTGACATGGCCACCACTTAGGGGTGCTCTAAAGGTAGACTTTAAGTGGTCCCTTCTGTAATGCCGATGTTCGTTTTCCTGCCACCTGGCCTATGCAGTCCTCTGTTTATTTAGTTTTTCTCCATTCTCTGTTTGGATGCCACGGGACAAATGTTTCTGCATCCCTTAATCTATTTACACAACTCCCACTTCTCACTTTTTCTTCTAACAAGCTGAGCTGTGCAGCCATTTTCAGTGGAAGTTCAGCAGCACCTCTCTGGGAGGGAGGGAGTCATGGCAAGTGCTCACTGAGTGTAGAGACCTGTGCTTCTCTGCAGAGAAAAACAGCACTGGTTTGAGATAATCACAATGGAATCTTCATTTCTTTCTCTGCTGCTGCTTCTTTTTGTTTGGTTTGGAGTTTTTTTTAATGAAACTAGATTAACTCTTCATATGGAATATTGTACTTCTCTTAGGGACAGCTCTTTTTGGTTTACATTAAGCTAGTTGGAAAGCCATGCTTAAAAATATGAAACTTCAAAATGAAAAGAGCAGGGCCACCAAGGGATTTGGATCAGTTCAGCTGAATTATTTTTGAAGTTATATAAGTGATGCAGCTATCAAAAAAAAAAAAAAAAAAAANNAAAAAAAAAAAAAAAAAGAATAGCAGCCCTTTTTACCCACTCCTGAGGTAGACCTGCAGTCAATTTAAAACAGCGATTGCTGGGATACTGCTGTGTGATAACATCGGGTCAGCAGTTCAACAGATGCTTCTCTGCCCCTTTTGCATATAGAAAGCTGCAGTCCACATTGCTTTTTAAACACTAGTTCTCAAAAGACTGTAGCCTATCTAATTCTGTGTGCTGAGCTTACTGCCTTTGGTTGTTCAGATGAAAGGGGAAAGTTACACTGATTCAGACGCAGAAGTACGACCCAGAAGAAATGACCAAGAAATGACCCAGAAGAAATAAGGGAGTGAAGGTCCCATGACCCTTCTGTCAGTCAGTCCATTCTGTATATCATTATTAATGAAGCAGCAATAACTCTACAGGTGTAATTAGGGGTTTTTTCCTTCCTAGGATAGACTTGCAGAACATACAGACTATTTGGTGAAAACTCTAGAGATAGAGCAACATTAAAAACTATTCATAATTTCTAAAATAAAAATGTCAATATTTTGGGGGGGGTTGTTTGGTTTTTTCATTTCTACATGAACTTTTAATACACTCTGTATTGTGCTTATCAAGTCATAGAAAAGCATCCCACTTTTGCTGTGCAGTATTCCAACATCACTAAATTAAGCTACATTTTAGCCTAGGGAAACAAGCTTTATTGAGACCTAGCTCTCTGTGTGTCCATCCATCTCTCGATCATTCTGTTCCCTTTGACATTATTTGCTCATTTCAGCTCAATTTTATAAAAGGGTAGAGATCTCAAAGATAAGTTCCTACAAGTTTCAAGAATGCAAGTATCAGAGCAGAGGAGACCGACACCAGTGTGTGTCCCCACCAGAAAGCAGCTATTTTTTATGCTGACACACAGCAGCCAGTTGATGTATTGATTTGCATATAGCTGTGTAGCAGCTACAGCAATGCTATTTCTCAGCTGACTTTCTTTCTCCCCCACTAAAAAAGAAGGCATCTGAAGTATGTGGAGACATAGTGGAAAACTGGTGGCACTATGGGATTAGAAGACATGAGGAAGGCCTGATGGGGCAGCAGCAAAAGGATCACATGGACCACAGAGGATACAGCTGGGATTACAGAGATAAAGACAAGGGAACTTCCATATAGACCACAAACCCATGGTAAACTAAGCGCTACAGTAGAGCTTGCTTTGTATACAGCTATGGGAAATGTGAAGCTGTGGGACACGAGTTAAAAGCGCTTAAAAGGCATCCTAACGGAAACCCTGCTTTGTCTCGGATACCATGTTACCATTTAATTGTAAACCTATAAACTCAGCATTTTCAAGGAAGCTCCAAGCATAAAATTATCCACAATAAAGATGGCCTGTAGAAATCAAACCCAAAATCCAATCCCTATGCTTGCTAAAACTAACAGTTGGATTCTAGGATATTCATTGTCAGCCTGCTACAGGGGACGTTACTGGCTGCTGCTTTACTCATTGCTGAAGCTGTCTCTGCCAGCAGGAAGGAAATTCCCAATGCGCTGTTTGGGATGGATATTTTGTTGTATGTATTTGTCCCAAAAGCGATCACTTCACCAGCACAACTCCAAAACATTTGAACGGTCTTGATTTTATATAAGATGAATTCTAAGATCCCACCAAGCCTTCATAGGGGAAAAAAGTATTACACTGTGAGCTGAGAGCTCAAAGGTTATTGCTGGTGGAAAAATATCACTCAGAATGGTGAGAGGCAGCAGTAGTCTGGCCAGCGTCATATCCTTGAGTCGCTGTACCCCAGGGCAGAGTTGACACGAAATCAGGAGACCAGTTCCTCATCTATCCTGCCAACAGAGTTTTATGCAGTGGACCAAGTTGGACAGATCCAAAACGGAGAAGGCTATTTTGACGCGCTACTGATAACTGGAACAGATCTTTAGTACCAGTCCCAGGCAACTGCAGGTAGCAACACCTCAAATGCTGAGTCCATAAAGGGACACTGGATATCTATTTTGTACAAAAGCGTGACAAAGCGACGAATGTTTCCCTGAATCCTATAATATTTTGTACAAAAGGTACAAGAATACGACAGGCAAGTAGTGGAGGATGGCACCAGTACTTTAAATCCTGGCCACAGCAAGGTGGTGGTCAAACAACCAGTCGATCCCAGAAAGCAGATTGGTATTCACACTTTACAGGGGCAGGCATCCCATCTCCCACAGCCAGTCCTGCCTGCAGGGCAGGGGGGAATACACCTTCCTGACCCCATACTGGGGATCGGGTTAACTTGGCACACACCAGCAAGGCTCACCAGCTTTTGGAGTTATTTTTGCAGGGATACGGAACCTAATTTGAGGTCTACAGATCTGATGATTCACATATTTGTATTGCCAAGCATAAATACCAGATAAATAAAGGTTCCATCTGTGAAGAATTCCAGATCTGACAGCTTTAAGGCAAAGTTTCAGACTTCTTGTTGCCCCCAAATGTAAGGTTTCTGTGCTATGAAGACACACAGCTAGTGTCAGCTTAACTCAAACTTAGTTAAACTTTCTATCTACCCCTTGATTTTATTCATGCTGTAGGCTACTAAAGCAGCTTATATTTTAAAGTCCTTTAAATTGCATGTCTAATCCTAATCTTTTCTGAATTAATTCTATCTCTTTTATAATTTCCCCTTAATAGCATACAAGTTAGAAGAAAATAAAATAAAACCTCAAACCAAAAAACAAAAACACACCCTCCTTTCCTTAAAGCTACAATGCTACTTTGCTTGTAAAGTTGGTAAGCGCAAGAAGCTTCTGATCCTCAGCATTGCAGGGGTTGTAACGCCACTAATTACGTGGGAGTTACGTGATTAGAGTAGGGGAGCAATGCAATGCTGAAACAAGCCTGTCAGGGGCAGGATTTTACCCTTGAATAGATTTGTGTTGCTTTTAAGAAAAAAGGAATTATGCAGATATAAAAAAGGAAAGTCTGTAGCAGTTGGTTGCTATATGTTAGATATATTTTAGAATATAGCAGTTGCAATATTTTAGAAAAAAAAAAAATCTAAGAACAAGCGTGAAAGAGGACTTTACCTCATTTTCACTCAAAAAATACTTGGGATGTACACAGCACATTGATTTTCTTAATTTAGGCATAGCAGAAAACAGAATGCTCACATGGGACCCTTCTGATAAAGGAAAATCCTCTGGAAACTGTGGTGTTTTGTGAGAAGAAGTTTCTTGCAGAGACTATTTAGTTTGTTTTCAACTGCTTTGCTTTAAAGAAAAATGAAAAAAACAATTGGCCTTCAAAGACAAATTTATCTTTCATAGCATATTATTTCAGCATTGGAAACTGAAAACATGAAAACATCCAAGCTCTGCAATTAGTAAGTGTCTTCATGTGGACAGTGCCCGAGTGAGGATATCTCGGAACTGCTACAGAAGACAAGATTCTGCAAAAGACATGCTGAAAGCAAACAGGCAGGGCGTGGAAATCAAGCCATTAAGGTTTTTTTTTTCATAAAGTAACAACTTCAAACACTTCAAAGTCCTTCTCTCTTTGTTTATAACCAGGACTGAATACTTTGCATAACCTCCTCCTACTGCTGATACTAATAAGTGAAAAGGGGCAAGACAGCAGTGATTTTGATTTTATAGAACTTCATTAATCATTTAAATGGAAACAGAGACACTCCCATCCAGCCTCATTGTGTTCCCATTGGCAAGAACTGTCAAGCCTTGAACAGTTACTCCAGGTTTGGCTCCTCTCGTATTATAACAGCCTCGGCACCAAATACTTTGCATTGGAAATTAGTCATTTACTACAACAGTGGAATGAAAAGGATCTGTATTATTTGGATTTTCTCCAAACCACAATTAAACTTCAAAAAAATGAAGCCAATTTTCTCCAGTGAAAAAAAGCATACATTATTCATTTCTTCCTGTATTGTTCACCTCCAGGTTTTGGGGATGGGGGATTCTTTTTCTGTTCTTGGTTTTAGTAATCATACTGGTTTTGATTTAGTGCCCTCTTCTGCTTGATAATGTGAGTGCATGTTGCCCAATGGTTAATTGTTCTCAATTAGCCCTCACTGGAGAATAACATTTCCCAGTAACTAGTGATAAAGAAAATAGCCTTATGCAGGAAGAAAGAAGCCAGTTAAAAAAAAAAAATCACATTATGGGAAGGTGATCAATGAATCTCCACAGACCTCAGTAATTTAATTTAATTACAGAGAGAAGAAGAAAAAGTGGAAATATGATCTTGATACATATTACTGTCTCTCCTCTTCCACTTATTCTCTATATTTTCCCCTTTAATTTAATTGGTTTGCATACTGCAGTCAATGCTGAACTGAGAGGACAAAGTACAGGCAGCCAAACTTCCCAAAACGAAGCACAGAAACTATAGCAACGTATAACACTTTTCCTAGGGCACAAGCAGAGCTCACACATATATCTTTTCAAAGATTATTAAGTCATGAAGGTTTAAAATAAGGAAAACTATTTATCACTAAACAAGCGAGATTTTTGGGTAACCAAGAGACCCTGAATCTGCACATGAAGCTGATACAAATAATTAACAGACCACATGAAGAAGAGTCTTCTATTCCATGGAAGCTTCACATTTGTTATACAGGAGCTATTGAACATCAATCACAAACAGCCTTTCAGAGCTTGCTAAAGCCATCATTTGAGTTTGGTAACATGTCAAGAGGAAGTGGAGAACATTTGCAGATAGCTAAACCACTAAGCAAATCGTGCCATTTCAGCAATCTGTTTAATTACCTGTAGCTCAAGCAAACAGCAGGAACAACTCCAGCACAGAAACCTCCAGTTTTAGCCCTTCTTCCCATCCCAATAAAGTTGGAGGAGGCAACATCTCCTGCAGCATCCCAAACAAAGGAGTAAAGACCAGAATCCAGGAGAACGCAGCTTCCCACTATGAGGTTCGATACCTGTCGCTCTGGGATGAACTTCATTTCCATCCTCCTGCACACCTTCCACCTTCTGCAGCAGGTGAGCAGGGCAAGAGCAAAGCATACAACCAAGAAATACCTTTCCTAAGAGCAAAACTGTCTGTGTGGCAACAGGGGCACCGCTCTGTGGAACTGAGCTAATCCATGGGCAGCAGACCAAGTGACACTAGCTCCTATGTCCTTTCACACAAAATGCCTTCTGTCCCTGCCGGTCTCCCCCCACCCCGCACATGTCTGTGCCCTCTAAGCTCTCCTCCTGCAGCACTGCTGGCTCAGCCTTTCACCCCCTAACCACCAGGAGAGAGAAAACAGCCTCTGCAGCAGCCAGTTATGGCCACCAAAGTGCTACTCAGCTGCATCATATATGTGCATTTGCTCATCTGCTGGCAAACACAACAAAATAAGCTACTGATCTCCTCAGTCATCACTCAGCTGGTAGGAAATTTGTGTCCTTCCCACCTCTCTGGTAAAACAGGAGCTGGGGTTGGCTAGTTGGCTCAAAATTTATGAGGGAGAGGCAAGGAGAGAGACCAACAGGTGGAAAAAAAAGCACAGCCTCAGTTCTTGGCTTGGTTTGGGTTTGTTGCATTTTTGTGGGTGGTTTTTCTTCCAGAAAAACAGATAAAAAATAGTACCTTATTACATCATCAAAGCTTGCTGCACAGGCATAAGAAATCTTGGTTAAAGTATTTCACTCTCAGATTTTTCAAATTTTGAGTACCACCTTGCAGTTTGAATGATCTTTTTAAGTAGTTGTCTTATGTTTTTAAGAAGCAAATGAAAATAAAATTGAAATCCTGTATTGACATCAACACGGGCAAAGAGTAAAACTGAAACTGTTAGATGGACTTCATCCGTCTCCAGCATTTCAGCTAAGTTGCTAGCAGCAACAGGCTATCATACTCCACGTGAGCTAGTGCTAGAGGGAGGTGAAACACTTTGCCAGCTGGTTTCACAGATACTTGCTGACTGTAGAGGAACAATTTGCAGTTTGGACAAATTCAGGAATCTCAAGTTTTACTCTGAGCTCTAAAGCGTATTGCCAAGAACAAACCTTTTCCCCCATCTCCTTTAGTCTTGCCTTATGTCTGCTCTCTGCTGTGATCTTTTTCTCTTTAATGAGCCAATACTCTCTCACTGTTTTCTGTGGTTCATCACAGCCTTTGCGTAGCAACTCAAAAATTCACTCTTCTGGAGGTGAAGGACAGAAAAATATTCATCTATGTGGTAATTAGACTCCATATACTAGTGTGACTGATAAAAGTGATCGATGATGGGTAAGGACCCCCTAAACCAGTAAGACAAAGAATTTCTGATTAAGCAACAAGGCATTCTGCATGCAGTTATTGGCTATTTATTTTGAAGAGCAGCCCTCTGCAAATCGCAAAATACCTCTGTTGTTAATATAGGATAACCAAGTGCTGAAGCAGACCATGCTGTGCTACATGTCATCACAGCTAGAGTTTGTAATATATTCCTAGTCCCTTTGGCTTTCAAGAGTAGTATCTTTTTTAAAAAAGAAAAAAAAAAAAAAGATGATGATGATCTCTGACATGAAGCATATGTACAGGCTATCCCAGGACTCCTACATTTTTTTAAATCAGAAAGATTTAAAGCTTTGGAAAGCACTCCATAGGTTGCGCTTCAATTCTTCAGGCATCTGTTCCCAAGGACTAACATATTTTGCCATGTACCAGAGCAGTTCCAGAGATAAAGGGACATTCAGCAAAGCCTACAATTTCAGAAACCCTACTGCCAGCTGCAGAAATTAGAAACAGTTTCTTTCACTGGGAATTAGTGAAAATGAGGAAATGGAACATTCAAGAGTATGCATCCATCACAGAATGTTTAATCTACCAGATAAATAAAGATAGACTCTCATCCAACAAAATATCAGTCTAAGACTTTTATTCCAGTAGCTTTGTCTACAAAAATTGCTTTTAGTCACAGTGGCTTTATCCTTTAAGCAGAAGACTGTGGTATGGCTTCTTGAAGTTCAGGAGCCTGATTTTGCCTCTGCATTATTCCAGTTATTCCTAAGCAGGTACAGGGGCAACGGGCTGTATTTTTGTTGGAATACTATTATGATTTGCTTTACAATGGGGAAAGGAGCATGTATTGCTTTGTGCCGTGGGTAGGAATGTCATAAATACTGTAATTTCCCTTTCCACATTTTTCCAAAGAAAGCAGTCAGATACACCTTGTAATTCACACTTTCTATATAAATTGTGTATAATATACCTTAGTTGGCCCTGGTTTAGAACTACCGCCATTCTGTGATGGCTGTAATGCTTTTTAGCTGGTGGGAGTCCCAGTAAAAAATTTGTAGTAGATGCACACTCATGCACATGCACATAGCACAATGGAGGGTTAGGAGAACAATGTCATGCAAACCCATTATTCATTATAGATTTTTTTTTTAATTATTAAGATAATACTAACATGACAAGATTATTTAGCTATTCTGTTCTTTATTCGTCCCTAAGAATCCTTGTCCATTTGAACACCTCTGGCATAGCCTTCCACGGGAGTTTTGCTGGCCATCTGCATGCGCTTGGAGAGGAGCTTTACCATAGCCCAAACTGCTCGTGATTTGTACTAGAGTGTTCTCTCAAACCTCCGTGTTGTTATACCACCGCTGCGTGTCACTGCTAAGACAGAACAACACAGAAAGACTACAGCAAGCTGAATAAGGTTTGGCAGAAACGGGGCCCAGTGCCCCCAAGGTAGGAGCCACCACTTCGATCACCGAGGATAACTTCAACCGGTGTTATCTTGATTTTCATGCTATAAAGAACCTATTGCTAGTACTTGCAAACGGGTTTTGTTCTCAAAGCAGGAGCCTTAAAAATGTTTACTCCTGGATATTATTGTGCAAGGAAGGGTAGCATCTAAAATGTTTATGCAGGGGGAAAATTAGCTCTTGTACAGCCAAATATCCTATGCTTACAATTGCAAATCCAAACCTGGGAGCAAACAAGGTTGTTACTTTCCCCGTGAGCCAATCCAAAAATACTGACAGGTCATTTTCATAAGATTTTAACTGAGTTAAAACCTTTTACTGACATTTTAGCATGGAATGTTACAATGGTATTATTATGCACCACAGTTTGGACCAAAAAAAAGAAATCAATGTACATAACGAGACAGCAAAGACCTAGAATGAGTTCACCTGACATGGTTTCAGTTAAGTCTACTGCTTCTCTTAGCACGTGTATTTTTTACATGCTGGGTGGTGCTTTGGCAGTTATTACTGGATGCTACTTATTAAAGCAGAGATGTTAATCACAGAAGCATCTCTCTAACCAACTTAAATCATAATTAGGTCGTCTGTTGCAGCAATGAATAGTGGTCCTAATGAGCAGTGTGTGGTATGACAAACTGCACAATTTCTTTTATGTCTCCAAGGAAGAGTATGAGGTTTCACACAGGAATCAGCTGGTTGATTGCCACAAATATTTCCATTAAACTTTTCAAAGGCTTCAGCACTGCTTACTGGGAAAAAGAAAAAAGAATCTGGTTTAGAGGAAGCAACAAGACATGATGTTTAGCAACAGACTTGATTCATCAGGTCTTTTTCTTTGCAAACATTCAAAGCACACTGTAAATTTGACTGCAGGTTATCAGTTAAGTGAATTACAGCATATAAACACTACTGCTGCGTAAATCATGGTTATCTGATGGCTTGTGAAAACTTGCTCTGCTACCAGCACCAAAGCCCAATTTCAAGGAATCCCTCATCTTCAGACGTGTTGCTCAGGTATAAATGAATTCCCCTGCATGCTGGACACATTCCACTAAGCCTTACTTCTACAAATAGTTACTTGCTTACTTTAAGCATGAGGTAAACCAATTCTGTTTGCTGAGATTACTGATACAAGTATAGCTTCGTAGCAGTGTGAATTTGGGGCCAACAGCCACACACAGAAGAACTGCTGTGCTCTGAAAAGAAAGGGGAATAATAGTGTATTCTTACTCAGGCATGCTCTCAGCATCAATTCAAGGCTTCATCTGAGGATTTCGTCCATTACTACTACTTCTATCCCTTCACTGAATAATTAGTATTTTTTAAAAAGTGAACTGGATATTAATTTGATTCTCACATCAACATTCTTTTGATTTTTTTTTTTTTTGCTTTGAATTCCCCCAAAAGTATGATTTGTTTTAATGCAAACTGAAAGTTAAGGTCTGTACCCTAAAGTGCTTGCAATCAAAGCATACACTAAAAAAAAAAAATTAGTTCTTTCCTAACTGGGAATGCATTGTGGCTCTTGACTTGCAAATTGGAAAGTCAGCCTGGCTTTCAATCCAGCAGCAATCTTCCAGCACTAAGTAGTAAAATGTTTGATAAACATTTCTTTTTTTTTTCCCCAACAAGATCGAATCGGAATGTGGCAAGAGATACTTTTTGTAACCTTGTGATGCTATATTCATAAAAAGACTTTTTTTTTTTGTCAAAAAGAGCCCAAGCAGTTTAAGCAGAATTCAGTGGATGTGTATTCTGGTAGCAGATTCATCTATTTTTCACCTATTTTCAATTTGTTCCTTCAAAGGTCCTTCCCTCCCACTCCCACCCCTTTCAGTTACCATCTCTGCCTTCATTAATTGAATTGGATATGTTAGGTGTTTGTTGTCTAAATCAAAATCTGGAATAACAATGCAACAATTTTTAGGGTTGCAAGATGTTTACAGGGAAAAATAGATTTATAATTTATAATTGTGGGATTAGCTTTGCTTTAATTGTTTTTTCTTAGTTTCGAATGCTAAAACAACATGGAAAAAGACCGTGCAGTTTAAGAACAATATTTAGCTTTTATGACAAGATGATAAGAGGTGTTATCTTATTTTATATTGCATTGGATGATGGAATAAGCAAACATGCATTTACAAAGGACTCGGAACATAATGATAAGGTTGTATACGTGTATTTAGAACATACGTTTTGAGGATACAACGAAAAATAGCTTTCTCTGCTCCATTTCCTTCTCCTCTTGCACTGCTGCTCCAAGAATTAGTGTACGAATCGTTAACTAGCAGCAAGTAATTTTGAGAATTCCTGACCTGGGAGGTTTATTTGCTTAACTTTCAGTTGTTTCTATTCTAGTTAATACCTATTCTACCAAGATTCGTGTTCATATTTCAACCAAACTTTTTATTCCCTCAGCTTTCTATCACCATCCTGCAGTCCATTTTGGAAAGGGGAGTCACAGGAATAGCAAAATTGTAAGAATATTGTGGACAAAGCTTTTTATTCTATAAAATAATAAAGCCAACTGAGCGAGCTACTAGCAAAATTGTAAGAATATTATATAAAATATTTTTCATCAGCACAAACTAAAAATGCAGAGAGACTAATCGTGATAAAATGTCTTTAAAAAAAAAAAAGCCATCCAGAAGGTTACAACTTCACCACGTTTACACTGAGGATAACAAGAGAAGAATTCACCTGTATAGGGCAATAATCCAGAAG
>VYZW01014920.1:25782-48231 GCA_013401315.1 Balaeniceps rex
TCTATCTGTAATCTGTAATCTGATCTGCAATCTATCTGTATAAAAAGTCTGTAATAGGCAATATGTCTATACACAGATAGACTCTGCAGGGATACTAAACACACCCTCCAGCAGTTACATGTTAAATTTTGAGTAAATTCTCTCTTACCACGTTCTTCTAACCTTCCTGTTGGAGGTCTCCTTCATCACACACCTTAACCGCTTAGCAGGATAAGGTTTGCAGGGAGTTTTTGTGGTTACAAATTGTGTCCTGTGCTAAGCTACATGTATATTAAATACAGCTAACTAAACACCTTCATTAGCCGTTCAATAAACGCAGTAAATAGGAGTTTTGCAGAGCTAGCATCCCATGCCTTTTTCCAAATATCAGCTTGTAGCTATTTAAATACAGCATATTCTGAACATCAACTACTTCACTTTATTTTGCAGAATACTGACTGAATTTTGAAGAAGCAACAGAAAAAAAAAAAATCAGGAATTGCTACCTTTGTCTTTAGAGGGAACAGGTATGCAATAAAAATAGTACATTCGAAATTCAGAACATGAGATATTTTATAGCTAGCATCACTTGATGTAATGAAAAATATTTGCTATGGTAACAAGCTGCTGGTTTTGAGTTTGTAACATCAAACATTCAGTTTATATTACCAGAAACTTGCTCTCTGGCTTGTAGTATTTCCTCTTGCTAATTTTTGTTTATTTCTTGTGATGTTTTACTGTTTTAATTTCTTTGCACTAAGAAGAGTAGATCAGTAAGCAAGTAGAAGGAGCAACATAGACTTTCCTGCTTTTTAATAAAACCTCATTTCCTTGGAATGGGAATTGTGTTTATTTGTCACCTACAGGAATACCTGCCTTGAAAACAAATGTTAACACTTACACCACTTGTACTGAAAGATTTGTCACTGGTCTGAAGTATTCTTTATGGCTATCAGAAAGGCAATCTATTGCAACAAAATATGGATTCTCCCAATGTGTCCATCGAGGTGTCTGCAGAGTAGATGTCACTCCCTAAAATACAAAGGGCCTCATTGCGACAGGCATCACATTTTTGAAAACCTATGTCTGTCCGCATGAGTAATTGTCCTTGGTTACTGCAGAAAACTCCAGCTGGTACTTGTATTCAAGTGGCTTTCACATCCGTTCCTTGAGCACACACGGCTAGAGTTTCGCAGGAGCCACCTTCCTGGTGCCACGGCCGAAGTGCTCTTTTTGAGAAGAGAAAGCTGGCAGTAGCTGACAGTCCAAGCACACTTGCTCACAGCAGCATCAGACGTGGCAGCTTGCACCAGGTCATTATCCATGCCTTAATGCATTATCTCCAGCGAAGATTCACCCTGGCCCACGAAGATCTTTTTTGGCATCATTTCTTTGGCCTATTGCAACTACAGCAAGCTATCTAAGTGTCTTTTGGTGCTTTAAGCACCATGAAAATAAGAACCCGTCTATAACCATGAAAGCTATTTTGAGCATTAATCTGACACACCGAAACAAATCTTGGTGTATTTTTTGGTGGTCTGTACACGACTCGGTCTTGCAATAAACGCTCTGTATCCCACTCACAAGGGCAACATGTTTTTCTCTGTCCTAGGGAATTGCTGTGATCCCAGGGCAGCACCAGAGGAATGATGACCTGGCAAGTTGAGAACGAGTCCCCTGCCTCTTTCAGATTCGGGACCACCACATGGCCCTTTCTCTGCAGGGAACATCAGGATACTGCCCGAGTCCCTCGCATCCTCTCCTACTGATCAGCTGGTAGCACAAAGCATTACAAAGTTTAGGAACTTCTTTTTGTTTTTCTGAATGTTAAATTTAATCTCAGTGCTATTCCTCCCCCCACTTTTTTTTTTTTTCAAATCTGCATGCATTTCATATTTTTTCAGTCCAGCTTAATCTCTCGCAGTTGTTCCATGTAAAATCCTGCAGTAACACCCTATTTCATAAAAGAGATTTTAATCTATGCCTGGTACAATGTTGCCTCATTTTCCATAATCCTTGGAAGAAGGATTTTACTTTTCTGTCTGTTCAATTATTGCAAAGTTGTTAATAAGCCTGTTGTGAAACTCTACAGCAATTAAGAGATGTAATTGAAATCACTTCTAACTTTTGTTAGTTCAAATACTAAAAAATTTAAGCTTCTTTATTTTTTTCAAAATAGAGTTGTAGAGGAGATACAGAATCTTAACTGGTTCTGTGTTGTTTTCTGAATGATGATCAGTTTGAAATGTTGAGGTCCCCGTATTTCCTTGTGCAGCGATGACTACGACCTATTTTGTCTATTTATGCCAGCTTTCTTACAATTTCTACAGGCTTTAACTGAACAAAATAATCTGCATTGTGCAACCGCCTCTCTGCAGTGAGGACACGTGGTATTTAAGTGCTGTTCGTACTATGTTTTCCGCTGAATGCCCAGCTGCTTTATTATTGTTATTATACAATACTACTTCAGCTCCTTAACATCTTTGACAAAACACCCACTTGCAGTGTTCCAGTCAAATTGGTCTCAGTCAAATGATGATTTACCCTGACCCGTGCAATTTAAAATCTGCCAAAAATGGGAATGTTCTCAATCTTTTTAGTTTCTTCTTATATTCACAAAAGTGGGGTTAGTTGGTTTGGAAGAAAACCCCCACATCATTCATCAATAGCACTGGAGTTAAATGGTTTCATAATTTTACTGTTTCATTGAGTCCTTGGTGTGTGGTGTCTCACCCCATCTTAGTAGGATATATTACTCTACGAAAGCTATACACTTCACAGTTTCATACAAGGTATTATACTCGTAGAAAAATCTCAGCCTTTGTGTATAATATTAGCTATTTTTTTCTGAAAAATTGATATTTATTTTTCTTATGCTTCTCCACCAGGCATTTGCCAATTTTAAGTTTTCCCCTGGGATAAGTAGCTAAGTCCCAGTATCAGTGGCTACAGTTTTTTTCAATTTTGCTAGGCATTTGTATGTACTATTGCACTTACAGATCTGAAGTAAGAGCTTAACTTTCTCGTGATTTCAACAAAAGATAATATAAAAGAAGTCCGAGCCTCAGAGAAATCAGACTAATCACATTTACTAACTGTAGGCAAGTGGTCAGGCTTTGCATATGGCATCGACAGCTGTTCTGAAAGCATTCAAAGGGATTTTAACATACCGAGGGTTTTGAGGACAAACATCCTCAGGCTAGTTAGACCCCCGACATATTTCCACTACGCAACCATCAGTACATAACTCAACATCTTTGTAATATCCATTGCTTATGTGCAACACTGACCCTAACAAAAATATCACCTCCTTCTGCCCAGGATAGCTATATATGCACTCTCAGGTGGTCTTTAGCTCCTCTGCTTTACGAGATAACCATTTTCAGCAGAAGTACGTCCTTCCAAACTGCACGTGCAGGAACAGAACACGAGTGGGCAAGCACCAGCAGCACATTACATATGCACCAAATACAATACCAAACTATTTATGTTGGGAAAACACATCTGTTTTGAGTTGAGTAAATACAGAAAAGGAAATTGATTTTACAGACAAAAGGAAATTAGTTGTTTGGTTGGGTTTTTTTGTTTTTGGGTTTTTGGGGGTTTTTTAGTAAGGCAGCAGCATTAGGAAGATCCAGTAACTTACTATCATGATATCCAACATCTAGTTCCACCTAGAAATACAATTTTTAGGAAATTATCCCTACCATTTCAGTGGGGGAAAAAAAAAAATAACCTGCTTCCTGTATAAAGTAGTTATTCCTACAGTCTTTAAAGGCACAATTTTTACTCTTACAAGCGCTAAAGTTGCAGCACTGAGAGCGCAGGACTCTACATTTCTGTGCACTCACAGTAGAACAGAAAACAAATCCAGGGTGCTTCTGCATCCTCATGATCATCAATTGAATTGCCTGAATGTTAGCAAGCTCAGCATTCCCCCAGCAGAACAGAGCAGCAAGATAAGCAGGGACTTGCATGCCCTGTGTGACTGACTCATCTTTGCTCCAGCTAATAAAAAATAAAAAAACCCACACACAGATTGACTTTCTCCTAATAAAAAAAAACCCTGACACAAAACCAACACAAAACCCCACGCACGGGGGTTGACTTTCAAAACCCAGATCCTACTGCTTGCATGGCCTCTTCCCCCAAAGCTTTCAAGCATTTAAAACAAGCTTTCCAACTTCCCTGAGGGAGTTTTTATGCAGGATCAGCCTGGATTTTTGTCTGGGACGCAAAGCTCGTCTGAAATTAAACGGGCTCGCGCTGGCAGTCATGTCCTACCACCTGGGAAACAACGCGCTGTAGAGTGATCTTGAAGCAGGCAGGTGAAGGGAGGTATGGAGCGAATTGAGTTGGCACTGATCAGGGTAAGCAGAATCTGAAATCTGCCAAGAACTTGGTTCTTGCAAGAATTTTTGTGGAAGATACTGTTTCCGATAGCATTTCTACAGGGCATGTATTGTCAGGCTTTAGTGTTCATAAAGCTGGATTTTCCAAGCTATGTTTCATACCACATACCATGTGTGAAAGCTGACAAAGCAAACTACCAATTGTCCAATATGTACATATTATTTCATATGTCCGCTTTCATTGACCACAATTCCTGAAGAAAGAAATGGGATACATGAGATCAAGGAGAAGAAACAAATAGTTGACTTTACTTACTCTGCATGTCTACAGTCATGTCAGCATTGCCAAGAGGAGTAAGCAGACAAGTCGGGAGTGAAGTTCTGCTCCTCCGTCTAAGCAAGGTTGGACTATTCTGGGAGCAAGGTACACCTCCTTTCGTTACAACACTGAGGTTTCTTTAGTGCTAATTTAAACTACTGCTTTAAAACTTAGAGCAGCCCTTCCAAAAAAAATCAACCATGTTAATGTGAGGGTTAGGTCTTCACAGTTCCACTGAAGGAGCAGCTAGTTAGCAACTAATTGTTAAGAAAACAAACAAAAAAAACTTATTTTACAAATAGAAAGAAATTACTCTAAAAAGGAGAGAACTGCTTTCCTCCTTCCTCTCCTCATGCAGGTGAAGCACTTTACCTTGTGAAAGAAATACATTTTCTCTTAACATGTAAAAATAGAGGAAGCTGTCTCTCACGGAGCAGCATTAAAAGAAGGAAAAGTCCAAATTTTTAAAAAAGCATGAGGGCACTCTTGGAATTCAGAATTTCACTCCTACAGCAAAAGTTTTACCACCTTTGGCCAGTCAATTCATCACCGCTGCAAATGCTCTCCTTGTTCAGAGTGCTATTGTGTTGAAACTTCCATTATTTTTAATATCTGTTAACACCAATTTATAGATGACTGATACAAATAGCCTGCAGGCATAATTAAACTACTTGTAGATTATATTTTTAAATCTTACTGGACTTCAAGCTTTTACCTTGTATTTTTAAGTGGCTTTGTAAGTATGTTTTCCTTATTTACAATACATATGGAGAAGATAGCTGTTCCAGGTTTTAAAATGAAAGCTACATTCAATTTTTTCCTTGCTCGGGCAGAGGTGGGGACTTGTCCCCACCCCCAGGATGGAAGTTTCATAATAAGATCATATGAGATAACCACAGCCTTCTCAGGAGTACCGCCTATATTTTTCCCCCAGTTTTGCATTTCCCTACTAGTGTATTTTAAACTATCATATTTTGATTCTAATCCTAATCCTTTGATTCATTTTAGAAGTGGTATTTCCAGTTAGAAACAACAACAACAAAAAAATATGAACAGGCACTGGTTTCCTGCAATTTTTAAAGATATTTAAAAATACACTTCTTTCATACCATGAATTATTTTTTTTTAAGCAGTCAGGATGAGGCTGGTATCTGTAATGCAGAACGTCAGGTTCAATTACTTTAAAAAATATTCTTTGCAGAAGAATTTGGCTTTATAAAGCTAAAATAATACAAGTTAGCCAGCATAATACGAATGGAATCTGCCTGGAGCGCACGAACCAAAGCTGGAGTACAAAAAAAGGCTTTGATATTTCAAGCTGCCTATAACATAACCAATCTGACACACTAATTCCAAAGTGTGTGTGTGTGTGGGAAGTCAAATTTAATTGTGAAAACAGAAACAATATTTCATTTACAGTCTTTTAGAGAACTACTCATAGTAGCATGTGATGCTTTTGTTTACATAAAGCTTCTCCTCAGTAAGGTCCACGAAGGGGCTCGGGATGTCCCCTGAAATGTTGGGATAGGCAGAGCAAAAAATTCCCCATTCCTTTTCATAGTTTGAAGACCCACTAACGGAACACTGACAGTGGAGTAGAATTCACTTTTAAAAAGTCAAATCCTGCCATGTTTGAAAAGTAATTCAAGAATGTATTTGAGACTGCAAAATACAGCGCAAGAGGTGGGGGTACCTGGCTCCCTCAGATCTAATCCAGGGGAGAACGCGGCAGTAGCAGTACGAAACCGCTATTCCCTTTAAGACCAACTTAACATACTTTGGTTCCATCACCAACTTTAAGGAAAATGGAAAAGAAGTCCTTCAACAATGGCTTTTGTTCTAAATCCTGAGGTGGTGGTGACAGCTAAGGTCCCCTTCCTTCCTTTCATCAGATGCCACCCCAGGTACAGCTGGCTCGGGTTCAGCACCTCCTCCCTCTGCTTACAGGGGCTCAAACCACCCTCAGCCACCTCAGCAATAGGAAGAGGGGGAAATAATCATCACCGAGTCAGCTTGGGACAAAATAGGCAAAACTGTGCATATGTCCGTGTAAAGCAAGCAGGTGCTTCAGGTTTCATTGGCCGGGAAGACACAGGATGCTCAGCACGCAAGGCTTCCCGATACGCACCAGGAACATCCCGAGCACCAGGAACGTCGCTCAGGACTACTTGAAATGTGCTCTCTCTGCTCAGTGGCCTTGTATTCAGTGACCATTTAACATTATAATCAGCTAGAGTAAGTTATCCATCTCTTCAGAAAGGAAAAAATGCTTAACACTTAAACATTTGGCTTAAAAGGAAAAAAAATCTGCAGGATGGTTAACCACAGACCAATGCCTCTCCCCAACACTGTGAATTCAGCACTTGAGCTTCAGACAGGAAAAAATAAACCTCTCAGCTCTATGTGCTAAACCGAATCCGGGAACTAACAATTATATAGAAAAGCACTGATGATTTTTCAGTCCGATCAGTTCCTTGAATGCACAGGACAGGAACTAGTGGCTGGCGACTGCCGAAGCCCACGCTGCTCTCAATAAATTGTTTGCGGAACTGCCCTGGCCTGACCACCCTGTTGTTTGGACATGGCACAAAGGCAGCCTCAGCCTTCCCTGCCTAGCAATACCTCACCAGAGCCCACGGGCGTCAGGAGTTTTCTCCCTTTGGCATTTCAGCTATTCCGTAAGTTAAACCCAAACCAGAGGCTCAGAGCCCAAGGTCTTTGAGAAACTGATGAACAAAGGAAGGCTGGGATTTCTAATAATCCTGCCACTATAAAAATGTGACAGCTTTTTCTTTTTGCGAGCCATCCGTAAGTAATCCAGATAAAAATCCATGAGGTCCAGCTGAGAGCCTAAACCATGGCATTACGAAGCACATTTTTATGAAAAAAAAATTTTCTTCACTCCACACATTAAGAAAAGAAACAACTTAATTCAACCAAACATTTCACAGGTTGGTTGTGCCTAATGTAAGTCACTAGTTCCCAAGAAAAGCCTCATTAGTTCATCCTAATGACCAGAAGACTCATTTCAAGAGAGATTATTCTACAATGGATGATTAAAAAAAGATTCCAAGACGCCTGTAATGGTCAGAATAAAAGCATAACAGTGCGTACCACATGAATCCAGAATAGTTTATAATACCTCATATAATTTCAAGTATATAATTTTATATACTGTAACAAGGATTTGTAGCAATGAGAAGCAATTCACATTGTGTTTCGTTGGCGGTTTTAAACATCTAGCCACTGATTGGAATGGATCACGAGGAAAACCAGTGCAAGTTAACATAAACAGCATATATGAAAATGCACTAATAATTTGATGTGTGAAATCTTTCAGAAGTTCTAAAAAAAAAAAAAACCCTTTTCATTACAAAGTCAGGCATTTTCTTTAGCACTCTTCATACAAAGTAATGCACCAAGTTTTACCCACTTACATTGTTTTCAAAGGAGCAACCAAAGTTCAGCATGTTGTTTTTTGAAAAGGATGTTTCTCTCTGCAATGAGAAATGCTGCCCAAAAATTAATATAAAAATCCCCATCATTACCATTCTGGTTTGAACTGCCACCACAGGAGAACAGAAAGGAGTCCCTGTTGCCATTTTCTCTAAAGTAGGACACCGATAGTATTCCTCTGCATGCTGTATATACAGAAAATTTTCACAGGTAATACTGCTTAAGGTAAAGTAAATGCTAACCGTTTTTGTTGACCAAAGTGAGTTTTTGCTTTCCAATTTAAAGAAATAAAGTTATTTTAGGATTTTTTTTTTAAGTTTTGACAATGAGCTATAAATATTTTCTTAGTAAAAAGCAGTAAGTCCATTTTCTCCTTAATAGTGACAATCATTTAGGTATTATTCACTTCATGTCCTTTTACCAGCTTTAATCCTTTTTTAAGAAGCTACTTGTCCCCTTGTTCTACAATAGACAAATGGGAAGACAGTTATTTTATGTACTTCTCCCCCGCTTACTTGTTTGCACTCTTAGCTGGCAAATTCTAGGGTTTTTTCCATTTTACTGGAATCTTCCTCCCCAGCCCAGTGCATGCTGTAAAATTGTCTTTTCAGCTAGGGTGTTCAAGACCGAACAGATTATCCATTTACCAACTTGTGTCTTCAGATGCTCACAACTTTCACAGAAGTCTTTTCTAAATATTGTTCACATTCTTCCTACAGAGATTTTCCAGCTATGCTATGACGACTCATCTACAAGCTCAGTTTCATGAAGGAAAAACAGGAGGAAGAGAGAAGAGACTAGTGGCCAGTGTATGGCAATCGGAGAGATGCAAGATAAATGCAGCAGCCCAAGGGACAGATAAAGAAAGTGATAAACGTGAAGCAGAAATACTCAACAGACGTTCCACAGATATGGATACTTCCCTAGTAGGATAATATTCACCTAATCTGACTTTCTAGAGTCTAATTTAGCTAGCTTAGTCCACCGTAATCAATGAAGAGAAAAAAAATCCTCTAAAAGGAGAGTCAGAATAGAAAACCTTTATTACAGTTGGTAATTAAGCACAGATTTCGTCAGATGATATGAATACTTTCCCTGATTCTATCTGTCTTCTGTTGCACCAATCCACACCGAGGGACTCATTTCATGCCGTGACATTATACATACGAAAATGACAGATAATAGTCCTGTTATGAGATGCTTCTGATCTATACAAGTGAGGTTGAAAAGAGAGAAAAAAAAAAAAGTGTAGTTATTTCCATGACGTTCAACTGTGAGCAAGTGGTATAATCATAAGGGATAAGGTTTGTCCAGCCCTATGCACGCTGCATCTTACCTCACCACCTAAGGTTGTAAAGAGCTGCAGGTTGCACAGCTTTTCCTCCTCCCTCCATCTCACACAAACAAACACCTAGAAGGACGTGTTTGCTCTACTGAGCAACGTCATTCTGAAAGCCTCTAAAAAAGTACAAGCAATTGCAAATTACTTTGAGGACTTTTCAGCAATCTTCAAAATACTCACAGTGTCAGAGCATTTGAATACGCATCCGGAGTTTGGTAACTTACCAAGCAAAAAGAATGTACTCTGATTACGTTGGGTGTTTTTGTCTGCTTGGCATCACTGTGCGATGGGGTCAGCAAAAGTCCTGTCCAGAAAGCAGTAACTGCTGTCCAGTGCAGCCTATATTTGTTTCTCTAGGCTGCAGACAACTGGCGCTGTAATGCCATTCAAAGCTCAACATGGAAAACACTGGCACATTCACACACTAATCCTCCCCAAACCTAGTTACTCACTCAAAATGGCGTTTGAAATAACAAACAGAGAAGAGACCACATCCTCCAATACTTACAAAATTAGAGAAGAACCTATGCTACAGAAGTCAGGAGTCCAAGAAAGCATGGTTTTGGGCTAATTGCTTTTGCTATTTCAGTTCATAATGCCAAAACCTCAAGCCTCAATACCAGAGTTGGAAAGAAGTTTATAGCGGCAATCCAAGAACTAAAAGTCACAGATGCAACAACACTGCCTAATCCAAACAGCAGCTTGCCAATCTGTGCGTTTTACAGCATTTGTTCTATCTGAAGAAAAATTTATCTTAATTTATGGTCCCCAGACACAGAATACACTAGGAGAACAGCAAGAAGCTTACCAGCATCAGGCAGTAACCAAAAGTGACAGCACAACAGCTCAAGTAATAAAAAGGTACAGAAAACTAGAATTTAGAGGAAGCTAAAACCTTGGGAATGGAGTTACATGGCACAGTACTTGTTTTGGCAATGGTATTTCACAGAATTCCAGACACCAGTAAATTGCTTAAATTGAGGCAAGGAGAAAATTCCAGCCAGGTACAATTGTAATTAGCTTTCTAAAATTGAAATTACCCTGATTAAGTATTAAGTACCTACCTCCAAGATTTTTTTTGTTTGGTTTTGGGTTTTTTTCACATCCATATATAATCACACATTCATGTTATCTGCATACATACATATGTATGTACACTGGAGCTGGAGACAAACGTCCATTGACACCTTGCGCTTCCAAACATAGTACAGAAAGCCTTACAGATTAAAAGAAACAATTGCATTTGAAAAAGCAGAGGTTTACTGGTAAAAATAAAACCACATGCACCCTCATCTACAGAAGTAACATCAAGCTACCAACAAAACTAATAAAAGTTCTTTAAATAAGTATTCTTTTTCAAAGTAAGTCTGCATTTCCCTTGGCAGTTCTGAAAGAAAAATAATTCTCTACCTCAGTAAAAATGTAGATACACTTTTTTTTTTTCCTCTAAATGAAGACAACATGAATGATGAAGATGGTTAAATACTAAACTGAAAGGTATTTCCAGAAGGATTTTAATTCTAAAATTATTTAACACACAAATAGCTGTTGACTGCAGGTAAACACTGAACAAAGCAGTACATAGAGAGCAGAGAACTTTCGAATCAAAATACCATCTTCTTATATTTGAAGTATTATGCCAATGGAAACTAGCTTTTACATAGCTTAACGGAAAAGGATACTGGTTTAAGCCTGTGCGTGTAAGACCATGCACTGCTTGTTAAACCCTTCACGCGGTCAAGAGCCAGAGCCCCGCGTCAATGCCTCGGAGATCCAAGGGAAGAACCGCTTCAGCGGTCGGCCGTTCCCCTGCGGATGGGTCCTGGAGGAGAGGAGCAGCGGAACACTAAGGCGACCCGGCAGCAGGAGCCTCTGCAGCCTCCCAGGGCAGGACTCGGGTCACACGGCCGTCACAGCGGGACTAAGCCCCAGTGGGGGAACCCCACGTGAACTGCTTATGAGATCCACAGCGTTCACACAGTGTAACAGGCACACCTGTTACAAACCGTTATTTACAATAGTCTTCACTGGTGACCAGCAGCATGAGAGAACTGTTCTCAGAAGCAAGCACCAGGGAGAACACTCGTTGCTTTAGAAACTAGTAATTACTGAGGGGAAGTACAACTTCTGCTGCTTGATACGAAATGCTTTAGTTAATACGTGATACCCTGATTAGAGGCTGGAAGGAGGATGGCTGAAACAACATGCAGAAGTTTCTCCACAATTTTATATCCCACAGGTTCGTTTCCGCCAGCTTTACCACACAGCAAAGAATAACCGCAGCAGCAAGATTTGACAGAGGACACCTGAAACAACCCTCAGAATCCCTTATAAATATCAACGTAACAGAAGCGCTGTTCTAGTGCTGTTTTCTTCAGTATGTTGCCAGAGAAAATAGACCTAAGTAGTCAGTAATTTCTGAATGGTACATCCACTTCCAGTCAACACCAGCAGTGACTAACAGTTACAAGACGTATTTCCTCTTATAAAATAGTGAGCACTAACTACATGAAGTCACCGTGTCTAGAATTAGATCCTCAGATTTAATCCACTTATGCACGTTTCTCAGGGAAGATCCTAGCTGCTTCCTCTTCAGCAGAGTGGCAGAAGTATTCACCATACGGAAGATCCTACCCTATCCAACAATTAACAAATATTCCTAGATAAGCATTGTGAAAGGAATATTCAACCACTTGTAGATACAAGCAAGTGCCCACTCCTTAAAGTGAAATTTTGCAATTGCTCTGTAGAGCAAGAGGTGAACACTGCAAGACATTTTAAAACGTATCTCTTAACAGCTCTAATACACTAACTTTAACATATACCAGACTACTTCCTTTCTAAATGAAATGGTCTAAATATTCATAGAATCATAGAATGGTTTGGGTTGGAAGTGACCTTAAAGATCACCTAGCTCCAACCCCCCTGCCATGGGCAGGGACACCTTCCACTAGACCAGACTGCTCAAAGCCCTGTCCAACCTGGCCTTCAACAAACACTTCCAGGGATGGGGACCCACAACTTCTCTGGGCAACCTGTTCCAGTGCCTCACCACCCTCATAGTGAAGAATTTCTTTCTTATATCTAATCTAAATCTACCCTCTTTCAGTTTGAAACCATTACTCCTTGTCCTGTCACTACATGCCCTTCTAAAAAGTCCCTCTCCAGCTTTCTTGTAGGCCCCCTTCAGGTACTGGCAGGCTGCTGTAAGGTCTCCCTGGAGCCTTCTCTTCTCCAGGCTGAACAACCTCAACTCTCTCAGCTTGTCTTCACAGGAGAGGTGCTCCAGCCCCCTGATCATCTCCATCGCCCTCCTCTGCACTTGCTCCAACAGGTCCATGTCCTTCTTACGTTGGGGGCCCCAGAGCTGGATGCAGTACTCCAGGTGGGATCTCACGAGAGCAGAGTAGAGGGGGAGAATCACCTCCCTCAACCTGGTGGCCACACTTCTTTTGATGCAGCCCAGGATACAGTTGGCTTTCTGGGCTGCAAGCACACATTGCCAGGTCATGTTGAGCTTCTCATCAACCAACAGCCCCAAGCCCTTCTCCTCAGGGCTGCTCTCAATCCATTCTCTGCCCGGCCTATATTTGTGCTCGGGACTGCCCCGACCCATGTGCAGGACCTTGCACTTGGCCTTGTTGAATATCAAGAGGTTTGCACGGGCCCATCTCTAAAGCCTGCCAAGGTCCCTCTGGATGGCATCCCTTCCCTCCAGCATGTCGACCACACCACACAGCTTGGTGTCGTTGGCAAACTTGGTGAGGGTGCTCTCAGTCCCACTGTCCGTGTCGCCAACAAAGATGTTAAACAGCGCCGGTCCCAATACTGACCCCTGAGGGATACCACTCATCACTGGTCTCCACTTGGACATTGAGCCGTCGACCACAACTCTGAGTGCAACCATCCAGCCAATTCCTTATCCACCGAGTGGTCCATCCGTCAAATCCGCGTCTCTCCAATTTAGAGACAAGGATGTTGTGTGGGAGTGTCAAATGCTTTGCACAAGTCCAGGTAGATGGCGTCAGTTCCTCTTCCCTTATCCACCAACATTGTAACCCCATCATAGAAGGCCACCAAATTTGTCATAGAAATGAAAATTTTTAAGGCTTTAGGTATTTTAACTACTACCTTATAAATCTATGTAAACAGTAGTAATCACTACAAATATACTTACTTGTACTTTTTATTAGCTATATTACTTTTAGCAGATTGGACCGACTATTTTTTTAAAATGTTATTTGTAATGGATTGTTTTGCAGACAAGCACAGGAGCTATTCACACATGAATTAAAATCCCATTCATACCTAGACCCTTTACAAAAGTCAGCCATTTGAAGTGCTGCACCATTTCTCAAGTTCATTTGTTAAAAAGGCAATTAAGATGCATCCATTCCTTACTGGAGTCGCCAAGGAAAAAGACGAAAATGATTCCGGAATCTGCTAACACCTTTCAAGGTACTATAATAACCTCCCACAGACAAGCAGTCAAAATACTTTTAATCTCAGTTTGACCTGTGTTTTAGTTATATCCTCTCAAGTAGATGTTTGTTTTCTTAAAGTCAAACATAGGTGTGCAGTAAAGATTCCATGTTTAAGTGGAGCTGAAAACTGGTTCAGTGGTTTTCATACTTGCTACAGCCACACTGAAGCCTTCCCTTCCAAAGCAAGAATTAGAATGAAGTTTCTCTCTCATGATAGGCTAGCAAGGTTTTTGGAGGTGGTGGTCGTGGTGGTTGGTTTGTTTTTTAACTGAAGACACCAGATGCAAACATTCGCTGCTTTCCTATCGACTGAGAAATTGCAATTGCTTTATGTGTGTCCCTTCCAACTTCAGCTGAACAAATCAAGAGGTATGAGGATAAGCCATTGCTCTATCCTTACAGGTTAGCAGTAAAAAAAAAAGCTTACTAAAAAAATCAAGTTAAATTATAATCCTGTATTTTGTACAACTTATGGATAGGTTTGCATTGGTATTATTGCGATTTTTTAAAATTACAGTAAACCAAAATATTTCAAACAATCTGACAGTTCAACATACTGAGTGTGTACCCACTAATTGATTTAAGTGTTTAAAACCAATGTGATGTTTTATTGAATTTTGAAATTTTTAGCCTAGTATATCCTTAACACTGAGATCATGACAACATTTTGGTTGCTATGCAAGGTCCTGTTCAAGTTACATTGACAGAACAGCTATAATTACTTAGTGTGAATATCTTAGGAATGGCCAGTGAAATAAAATGTTTAGATCCCTTAACAAACGCTTAAGAACCAGGTCACTGAAACGACGTTTAACTGATCAAATTGCATGTTCACCTTAATACAAGATCTTAAAGAAGAGAAATAGAATGGGGTAGTAAAACAAACTTTTCATTCTACTAGTTTTGGACAGTAACTCTGGTGCCACAGGCAGCATGCTGTCAGAGACACTGATTTAATAAACTTCATTACCTTATGCTCAGGATATGTCAAGGTAACACCTGAATTAGTTTTCACCGCAGGACAAACTCCGTTAGGAATACTGACGTTTGTTCTTAATGCTCTGTAGTAAGAGGCAGAGTAAGAGGTTTTAGAACCCACACCACACACACACAAGCACTGCATTCATAAGTTAACCTTGCACTGCAGCAGCTTCTGAATTAGCAGCAACTTCCAAATTAGCAGCAGCTTCCTGCTGTGCTTCCTCCGCAGCAGGGGATGCCTCTGGAGCTGGTAAGTCATTCTCCCCTCCAGTTTCTGGGGATACCTCAGCACTCTCATCCTGTGCTGCAGGTCCAGCAGCAGCTACTGCATCAGCCTCTTCCGTGGCTGTCTCTGCTTCAGTGACTTCTGCCGTCTCTTCTTCATCACCTTTTAAGGATTTATTTAATACAATAAAGAGAGTAAAGTGCATGCATGCAACACAAATTCACCAACTACTTTTCACCATCATCCTCATTTAAATTTAAAATGGGAAGCTAAGCTTTGGGATCAGAATTGACAAACAAAGTCAAGAAATCGATAATTAATGCCTCCAAATTGTCTAATGTGGCAGCAGAAAAGACGTTTACAAGATGAGGAAACCATATTCTTAATTACCGAGTTTCATAACTGCTTCAGTGTAATACAGAAAGAAATGTGGCTTAAAGCAAGTGAGTGCAATAGGTGGGAGTGCAGGGAAGGATAAAAAAGGACCCCACCAAGCATTGCTTCAAACCCACTCTGCTGAAAGGGCCAGTGATAATGCACTCATGGCCGTCACAGGGAGCGGCAGTCTTGTCCAGTTCGTGCCCAGCAGCGGAGTTACCACGCTGGGAATAAGACATTTGCTACCATACTTGGAAGCTCTTACGGAGTTTATTATCCATCAGGCTCACAGTTTAGAAGCATTACAACCCAAGGTGTGGCTTCAGTTTGCGCAGGGCTGTTTTCCAGGTGGCTAGCTTGGCTGGCAATAGCTACAATAATGCCAAGCCCAAAGAGTGATTAGTTTTCAGATGGGTTTTGCACCACCTCTTAGCTCTATGCTGCCACAGGTACTCTGCTATCCCTATTCACCCTACAATCCCTATTCACCCTGCAATCCCTATTCACCCTGCCTTCTTTTAAGCCATATTGAATGCACTGTGACCACTGCGAGAGCCACAGCACTCAAGTAAGAAAGGTAAGGTCTGCAAGGCAGAATAAAACAGGGGACCCTTACTGAAACTAGGTGTATATAAGCAAGAAAATAACTTGCTAATTTTAAATGCTCAGACTCACTTTACTGGAGATATGACCACTTATGACTGACCATTTTCTTTTTACAAGTCCCAGCTGTCTTTTAAATACTTGTCTACACTGCTGTGGGTCGGACTCTTTAGAATCTGAAAAACCCAGTGTTTCCCAATCATGCATTACTTCAAGCTCAGCTGACACGAGTCATTAAAAACTAACAGCACAAATCAACAAAGATGCACAATCACCATGCAAACATGCACTAAGATCAAGTTAACAAAAGAAAGTTATTTGCAAAGTGTTCATTGCAAGTTTACCGCTAGAACCAACTCACCATGTGAAAAAATAGAACTGGAAATAAAGTTTGTAATACAGTGTAAGCTCAGTGAGAATAGAAAGGAAAGGAAAGAGCTTAAAGAGACATAGTCAGAATTTATTTTATTCTTTTATATGTTTAAAAAATAAACAGATCAATTTTAATTCTTGGTTTTCTTATGCTAGTGCAAGCCTATGTTTTTGTGTTCAGCTTTAAACACAAGTCTATTCACTGCTCAGTAAAAATCAAAGCTTTGTATTATGCAACCTGATCATGTCCCTTTAAGAGAATGCTATATTTGAAAAAAACCTAAATTGATTACACAAAGAACAGACTAACAGCCAAGCTCAGCATTCAGTACACTTTATTGGACAGTCAAATATAGAGTGCATTCATTCAGAACAGCCAGCTTCTCAATCTCAGAACTGCCTTCTACAATGCAGATTCAGTAATAAGCTCAATATGGTTTGGCCTTGCAAACATAGGTAGTTCTTTTAAAGTCTCACAAGTATGGAGTTTTACAATAGAAGGTATAAAGTCATCCCAAGGTAGGCTGCAAGGTACGCAATGGTGAACGACTGTCCTTTGTTTGTATTTAACTTCCTCAGGTTTGGAAAGAGATTTCCCTTGTATTTTAGTCTGGAAAGTGTAAAAGCAGAGTATAGATTAGAAAGATTGAATCAGCTTGCATCAAGTTAAAAAGAAAAGTCATTGCTGAAAAAGAAGGAAATTGGGAACAAGTTTAAAGGAGACACATGCAAATGGAAGACAAAACTTGGTATTTGCTAAATAAGCAAGTAGAATGTTCTGCAAGGCAAACATCATTTTACAGTTCAAATGATGCTCCAGATTTCCTACTGCTACTTTGAGTCATGCAGGGGCTTTTTTAAATCCCTCCCTAAATTTGAGAGTAGCTTTCAGTTAAGAAGAGCTACAGAAAATTTTCTATTAGATCTTTTTTTAAATGTCTGATATCATTAATTAAAATACCATTAAATACCACTTCAACCCTCTAAGAAACAAACAAGCCATGTGATTGTTTCTTGTTTTGACAGCCTTGTTTGCTACATGCAGTGCTTTATAATAGGCATTTGGGGTTTGGGCACAAGGGGAGAGTTTTCCTCGGGATGAGAAATCACAAAAATCATTTGTATCAGGAGAGTCTCTCTCTGATCAGCTGCTCCCTAGTATTAAGTTCTTCCAGCTAGAAAGTTCTCCTCTTACCATAGGACATGTAGCAAATATGCCACGAATGTGCTGTTTGGCATGCTGCTTTTCTATCCTCCACTTCGTATTGCTACCAGTGTAGCAATAGCAATATATGTTTTATAGCTTATTTTAAGCTTGATTTTATGTGACCCTAAAAAATATTAGATTACTTTGAGAACAGAATTTTTAATTGCTCTTATCAGCAATGCTTACTGTGAAAAAGTGTAAGGACTAACCGAATCTAAAGAATGCATGGAGAAAGAAGCTGCAGTGGCACTTCTGGGAAAAGCAATACTATGGTAACGCTCTGTGACAAGATACACACAAAAATACGACTGTGCAGGGAACAGGGAAAAAGAGGGGAGGAAGAGAGACGCTAATTCTTTTGAGAAAGCACGCAGAGGATTCCATAGGAAAAGTAAGAACAGAAACCTCTTTTGGGAGAATACAGTTGGGAATGAAGAAGGATTTTAAAAAGAGCTGATTCAACAGTAGTTTTGTATTGTGAATTGAAATTAGCTACTCAGAAGTCCAATTAAAAACTCTGGGTTGAGCATTTATTCAGAAGTCCAATATCGAAAATAATACAGGAAACAAGTTTCAACTGTGTTTCCTGTATGGCCTCAGAAATGTTTTGGACTTCTTACTATCAATAACAAGGAAGGCAGCAATCATCTGCCATTGGTTGTGGCATTTATGTAAATTACTAAGCAGCCCCAAAGCATTGGATTATGGAAAGTCTGGAGAGTACCCAAACTCAGAATTAAGTAAACTACAGCTTCTTACTGCCTTCAGTGGGTCAACAGCACCACTGACTCTGTGGGTATCCCACTCAAAGATTTTGGTAGACTAGGGTTAAAACTCAGTACCTTGCAGAAGTGAACCTTAAGAGAAAAGAGAGAATATACTGACATCATTTCGAGTACCCTGGAACATTTGCTTAATGCCTTCACACCTACCATGTTCTTCTGACTACATTAGTCAGAACGTAACAAGTGTAACCCTCATTTCTTCCCCAAACAGCAGATGACTAGGTCACTAGGAGAAAATATCTACTTTGGTCCTGGTTAGATTTTTTTTATTTTAGGGACAAGGAAGGACTGCATTAAAATTGTGGCCAAATTCTCAGCATTTAAAGAATTAAGTTTAAAACCTGTATTGCTTCCAGCTGCTTAAGAGAAAGGAAATTAAGGTGGTTTGCCATTTTAAATCTTAAAATCTGCAATTTTAAAGTTGTGTTGTGGAACTTCAAGACTAACAACTTCAAAAGAAACAATTTTAGAGGCAGACTATTCAAAGCATGTTCTCACATTGAAAGCAAAATTTAAACTCAGCATACTTTATTCAAATATATTCTTTGTGTGCATGCAAATATATTAAATCAATTCTCTAGATGTCAGCATCAGAAAAAGTAAGGCACAGCTTCAAGTGCTATGGCTTCATTTATTTAATTTTTAAATAACAACTAAATAAAAATATAAAAGATCCTTAAGAAGTCATTTTTTCCAGTTGCTCTTCCTAGCAAGGCCATGCTTGCCAAAGTTCTATCTTCTATATTAATGCCACCGTAACACTAATTGACGTAGACAGAGAAAACATTCCATTACAAGTATTTGAACTAACATGGTCTAATTATTTAAGCATGAAGAGCTAAGTAAGGATTTGCCATACATGTAGGTGGTGTCTGATTTTCATTTAGTCCTAAATTAAAAAGGGCAAAATCAAAGTTGTGGGACAAGAAATGGGTCCCATTTACAGTATTTTTAAAAAACATAGTTTTTTCCTATTGAACTGTGTTCCCTGACGGCACGTGGCCTGGAGCCAAACTGTTGCCTGAGAAAAGGATATTATCTCCTTACCCCCCAACAAGCAAAAGAACAAAACTGATTTTGACAGCATTATGCACTTAGTCAAGTTTCATTAAGCTTCTAGTAAATCAAATGCAAACACCCAATATACAATTAATGGTTTGCACATCAACTCTTTCCATCCAAAGAGACTCCTGCAGGTTGATCACAGGCCAGATTCACTGCCTAAATACTAAGTCCATTCCCAAAATTTGTGCAGAAGTAGCTTTGTAACAGAACACTACACAACCACCTTTGTCTTTACTCCCAGTCACAGGGCTCAGGCAAGGACTTGGACAGGGTTAAGGCCTGATTAGACACTCTAGAAATCTGTTCCAGATCCTCATGTACCCGGGGAACAAGAGAGAAGAGCTCAACTCACCCTTGCTTGACCAAGGTTTGTTTTTCCGTGCCTCAGCTCTCTCATGAAGAATATTCATATGTTCAATATACTTGCTGCGGGATGAACTGACTACTCTGTAGGCCTGAAAGGAAATTAGACCCAAACTTACTGCTACATCCCTACAAAGTTACCAAACAAAAAGAGGACAGAGGGAGAGAAAGGTTTTCAAGCAAGTACTACTGCTCATCTTAAAAGGCATATCAAATTATGATAAGCAAGGTTTAAAAAAAAAAAAAAAAATCTACTTTGCTATACTAACATTTTTATACATTTCATATTTCTCCATTTTTAGAAAGCAAATACAATATACCATGCAGCTTTCAAAGTGCTGCAGTGTTTCAGCAATCAAACACAGTATTTTAAAAGACAATTGCAGTCATTTAAAAAAAAAATGGTAAAAAGGTGACAGCAAGAGAATTTATTATTCCTCCAGATATGCAGTCACACAAGTTTGATATTTTGAACAAGCAGAAGCTACTTACCATTCAAGAGGATTATTTTATGGGAGAAAGAAACATGTACATCTCTGGGATGCGCTAGTCACTATCTCACTATCTCAAATCTTGGGGGGTGGAAGGAAGCTATGAAATGGAGGCTTTAGGGACATGAAGCACAGAGTCCGATACATTTAGATGCAGGGAAGAGAACGATTACCGAAAAGCTTGACAAAAGTAGATGTTTACGAAACTTTAACATGCTTTTTCTAAGTAATTAGTATTCTTATCTTTCATTGTGCCCCAATTAACAAGGTTCATAATCTTCCCCTTGTGGCTTCAGACAGCTTACTTCACATCTGTCTTTCCCGCTTTGATTTATTCTTAATGTTTGTGTTTGACAAGAAGAGGCAAGGGGTTAGAGGCAGGTGCCTTAGTCCCTCTTTGGACACATTCATTCTACAGTTTTAAATATATTTTCCACTAAGAATGACAACAGCACTAGATATCAAAGTAACAGTAAAACAGGCAAGCAATAGGCATTCAGTTTCACCAGTTCTCTTGAACTGATTCTTAAGTTAGACTGTATTTAATTCTATGCTACAACATCTACATTGTATTGACAGTTTGCATCTTGACCATATTCTTTAAACTAGAACACACTTTATGCCATGCCAACTCAGAAAGCACAAGCAGCTCCATTCCCAAACACTTACATAAAATAAACCACCAAAAGCAGCAACACCAGCAAGGAGATAGTAAATCATGTTCTCTCCAGAAGAGCCAGGAACACTCCCAGATGACATCTGGCGAATAGGTGCTATAAAAACCATTATTGAAATTGATGTAAAGTGCTGCTAAAATACGATCACAAAATAGAATGATGGAATCTGAACTTTGTATGGGAAAGGATGATTTAAAAAGATGCAACAAAACAGAGAGGTACAGTTTAGTGACTGAGTAACACAGGGCATGGTGCCTAACTGAATGAGATACATGGCTGAGCTCTTCCCAAGAGTGTAAGATCTTCTATGAACTATGCTGTCTGCCTATCAGCTTCCAAGTACTGGATGCAGTCTATACAGACTAAGGAACTACCCAAGGAATGTAAAAAAAAAAAAAAAGGAACGTAAAAAAGTTCCTGCCTGAGGTATGTAAAAGAAAGAATCTGTCCTCAGGGTTGCTGCAGTCATGATCAGCAGAGGTAACAAATCCTCCTCAGTTTAATAACAGAGCACTTTAAAAAAAAAAAAGCCTTTTCCTTTGAATTCACATTCTTTCATCATAACCTGTAACTTCAAGTATTGGCCAACAGGGCAGACAGGCAGGATTACACAATTTTATCCCTGACCGAGTACATATTCATTATAATAGCAGTGTTAGCCATTTATTTTTGTTCACCATTTCTGTAGTTCTGATGCTTGCTACAGCCTTGGATTATTCGGTACATCTCAGAAAGAGACCACATAATTCTGTTTTGTCAACAAAGCTTTCAGCTGAATTTCGTGACTTCATCCCAGATGAGTGGCACAGATGAGAAACACCTCATTGAAAGGGTGCTCATCAAACATAAAATGGCTCTGAGCACTGCAATCGGTAGCTGCAAAAATAGTCTCAATCTCAAAATATTGCCATCGTGTGCCAGATTATGTTTAGCATCATCTGTCTCATGACACACTTTTCAGACTCCTCTTCAATCAGCAGGCACCCTAATGGATCTTCTTGCATTTACACATACATTCTGCAGTAGTTTCTCATGAGTACCTTCTTCTTAAAGGCTGCACATAATAGGCAGGAGAGTGCTCTGTGAGCCTGCAATCATCCAACACGGCCGGAGGATTTTTTTGCTACTGGTTACACAATTCCTGATGCACCAAAAGCCATGGCTGCAACACACCAGGCTGATTCACGCTCCCTCCCAGTGCTAAGAGACCACGGAGGAAGCCACTGCTTTGAGGATCCACCTAAGGGTTTTTTTTACCCCTTTACTTCTTTTGTTGCGGGGTGGAAGCGAAGACAACGGCGGCCCGCTCGCTGCGGGAGGGGGTTTACACCTGCCCGCCACTGAGCGGCAAGGGCGGAGGGGGAGGGGG
>VYZW01014921.1:18329-32477 GCA_013401315.1 Balaeniceps rex
CCTCCTCTGGACATGCTCGAGCAGGTCCATGTCTTTCTTATGTTGGGGGCCCCAGAGCTGAACGCAGTACTCCAGGTGGGGTCTCATGAGAGCAGAGTAGAGGGGCGGAATCACCTCCCTCAACCTGCTGGTCATGCTTCTTTCAATGCAGCTCAGGATGCAATTGACTTTCTGGGCTGCTAGTACACGTTGATGGCTCATATTCAGTTTTTCATCCACCAATACCCCCAAGTCCTTCTCTGCAGGGCTGCTCTCAATCCGCTCATTGCCCAGCCGGTATCCATGTTTGGGATTGCCCTAACCCAGGTGCAGGATCTTGCACTTGGCCTTGTTGAACTTCATGAGGTTTGCACGGGCTCACCTCTCCAGCCTGTCAAGGTCCCTCTGAACTGGCATCCCTTCCCTCTAGAGTATCAACCACACCACTCAGCTTGGTGTCATCCACAAACTTGCTGAGGGTGCACTCAATCCCACTGTCCATGTCCCTGACAAAGATGTTAATACTGGTCCCAATACGGACCCCTGAGGGACCCCACTCGTCATTGGAATATGTGACCAGTAATGTGCTTTCTTAAGGCTTCTGCAAAGAGATTCTGTAGAGGGATACCCCTTTAGGATACTCCACAAGAAAAAAAAAATAATTTTTCAAAACTAGAAATAAAGTCTATTTCTCTGGCCTATGACATATTAGATTAAAAGGATTCTTAAAAGAATGCTAAGTGACTGCAGCTGCTATGCAATATGTGACCAAAGAAGAGTTTTCAATTTAAGTTTAGTTGATGGAAAGCTTTTCTGAGACATCCTGTAAAACAGACAAAAATCCCCAAAAGTGTCCCTGTAAAACAAATTAACATGAAGCTTCAGGACAGTATGTGGAAACTCATCAGTGCATGTCTCATCAGTGTTTCATGCCCAATTGAAAGGATCACTGTAACCACAGCTTGAAAACCAAACTGCTTCTAAACATAGGGACATAACAGTTTCAGCAACAGTACAGCATAATGGCTCATCAAGTCTTGCGTTCTGAAGTGATGCAACAACATTTCTGATCATTTGCATGTTTTTGAGTCCATTCACATATCCCCAGTGACAAATTTGGGAAGCGAAGTAGAATCATAACAACCAGAAAAATCACAGCATGTGAACCACTCCCATTACAAGGATGGTCTTGCTTTGCCTTGTCCTCATTCACTTCCTATGTCACATGCATTGCTCCCCTGGGCTTTTATACAACACTGAATTTTAACTTCAAACACAGGTAATTTCAATCACTGCTGCAAAAAGCCCAACATACTATAGCATGAATTTATACATAATAGCATTGGCTAACAGGCACAAACAGAAATACTCCAAATCTTGGCTTTACTCCTGTGCCATCGATAATGCACTATACCTGCACTTGAATGATGCTGCTCAGAACTGTCTTATGTCTATTTTTTGGCTCAGAGGACTTGAAGTAGTGGTCCTGGAAACAGTGGAGCTATGGTTGCTACAGTCACCACCAGAACTGATGGGTTCTGTATGTGATCGTTTCTGATAACTCTGTACCCTTAAATCTGCAATCTTGATGAATGGCCCACTTCCTTAACGCCACATTACCCATTCGACCTCCTAACACGTACATCCCAAACACAATCTTTTCTCATGATCCCTTTGGTTGCCCCTTAAGGCAAAACAAGTTGCTTAACAACCTGTAGATTGTGCCCCTTCTAGGTCCTACCTTCAACTGACTTCATGCCTTATATTGGGCCATGCTGCTGCCAACATGATAGTGATTAAAGGAGAAATAGCTTTGATGCCTTACTCTGCTGACACGAACTCAAACCCCTACTTGTTTTGACAAACACCTAAACCGCTCTTTTTGAGACTACAGAAGTGATTTTTAAGCCATGGCTTTTCAACGCCTCAAGGTTTTTCCCACAGACAACTTCTCAGAAAAGGAAGTTTATACTTTCTGTGCAGGAGGTATTCTATGGCTGTGAAATCTCTGAAGCTGCTCATTCCTTCACTGAAAAAGGAGAAATTATAAACACTTTGAAAAACAAACAGAGTATTTGACAGGCTGAGGACATGACCATCCCTAGACACAGAAAACAGCACTGGCTGGACTCCAACAGGGCTTTTTTCTCTGCAGTAGAAGACACCTCAATTGTCACTCCCTGCACTTATCAAAATTTATATATTCTACCTTAAAGATTCATTGAATAAAAATTCATCAGCTGTCCTGGAAATAGAGACATTACATCTAGATATCCTTGTTATTTATGTTGCTATCAGATTCTCCTTAGTTTCTGCTTCTCCCCTCTCTGCTTCTGTTAACACAGTGCAGCACGTGACATCACAAGACGTCTGTTCAACTCGATACCTGTTCTGGTGACTTCTGCAGCTCAATCTCTGCCAGGCTTCCAGGGCTTTCCTGCAGAACTGCTACCTACCCAGTCCATCCCCAGCCTGTACCAGGGCATGGGGTTACCCCATCCTCATTGCAGAGCTGTGCATTTGTCTTTGCTGACTGTTTTTGCTGTTGCAGTGGGTCTGTTCCTCCAGCCTACGGAGGTCCCTCTGAATGGCAGCTTGGCCATCTATTCTGAGAGAGATGGGAATTGCAAGTGCAAATTCATCAAGATGAAAAAAAATTAGTTGCTCTTTTCCACATTTATTTTCAACTTTCTTTTACTGCAGTCATTATCAGTCTTACACAAATATTAAGTTTACCACCTGCCCCAGTATTTGTTTCCAAAGTCGCTTCCTTCCTGACCAAGAACTTACGTAGTCAATGGCAGGTGACAGCACCAGCACCGATATCCCCCAATATTGCCACTAATATGGGCAGACTATGACTTGAAAGAAAAACTCAATGGTAGTACATTCCTACAGTCATTTTATGAATCTTGGCTTTAGATTCATAGACACCAGCCATACATATGAGAACTCGTCTAGTTCTACATGCCAGACAGTTGAAAATCATCATTTCTAGTCAGGTTGCATGATCATAGGTACAGTCTGAATGTTTTACGATGAGGAAAAGGCAAGTACTTTTATAAGCAGTTTTTGTCTGCAAAATATACTCAAATTGCAATTTATATTTCAGTGCAAATTGCAAAAAGTGTCTGGAGACTGCACTTGCCAAATGATTTTTTATTACCCTGTCTCCTTTTTAGAGAGGTATGAAAATAATTTCAGTTTACTTATATGTAATCAATCTCTTGAAATAACCAGCTTTGCACACACAGTAATTTATGGAGTGTCTTGTTTATTTAAGAAATTTTATAATGGAAAGGCAAAAGGACAGAAAGTATTTAACTGTATTTCAGTAATAAGTAAAGCAGAATGCGTCTCAAATAACGGTGTAACATTCTGGGGGGAATAAAAAAGAAGTCTTTTTACTGAACAAGGTAAACTCAGCTAGGCTGCTTGTCTAGCGGTGACAATGACTCAAAGAGGAGGAAAAATAAAAGGAGCAGCACTGCCTCATGGAAAAGTCAGTTTATATATTTCATTCTCCTTCATCATGCTTTCTGTGAAAATCATCTACCATTATGATTGCTATGTGATATATAACACACTGTACTTTGTTACCAAGAGAGGTTAATTGTGGTCTTATTTTAGCGGAAGCAGAGCAAAAAGAAAGTGCATATCAAAAGGCAGAAGGAAAGTGCTGGTGGTCTATGTCATCCCTCTTACAGCAATACAGTTTTATTTCATTCTGAGACTGTCTTGTTTTCAGCCAAATGGTTATTTCAGTTAGAACATAAAATTGTCCTCAGAAAATTTCTTTTGATGTTAATAACTTTAAAAATAAAAAGCTTTCTATTTGGAATTTGGGGTTTGGGGTTTTTTTCATTAATCCAGTTTGTCTGAGGACACTTGGAGCCAATACCCTCACTCCCACTAAAGACAATAGCAGCCTTTGACAGGGTGATTCCATCCTACGTACTAGATAACCTAAAACGTTAAGGCTCACATATGCAGGGCACTTAACAAAAGCCTTGATTAATTACATGATGAGTGATTTTGTTTCAGGACAATATGATCAAAACTTCATCTGTCTGGGACTCTAACACATACATACATAAAGGACTAGCTTTCTACTACCTAGCACACTGAAGTGTCCCAACTCAGGATGAGATGAGTGCCAGAACCATTCTTAAGAAAGGGCTGGAAAAATACAGCAAAGGGAAAGACTATGATGGCCTGCAGTTAGATCATATTAGGTTGCAGCTGAACAGCAATCTAAAAGCCTCACACAAATTATTATCAGTGTGTGTTATCCTGTGATAGACATTTATTTTGAGTATATATTGGTCCTTTTTTCCTCCATACAAAGACACAGAGTAGACAAGAACATTCAAAGCATTGCAATGGCAACTATTTTGTGAGAACCTGGGAAACCAAGGTATTAACCATTAGAAAACAGTAAAAGTCATAAGGTACAGTAACCACATTGCATCAGTCCATACAAGCTCTGATTATTCAAACAGTGTCTTGAGAATTGTACTTACTCAGCTACCACTTGTTCTGATCCTCCCTCTAGGGCTATGTCCTGGTTTCAGCTAGGATAGAGTTAATTTTCTTCCTAGTAGATGGCTAGTGCTGTGTTTTGGATTTAGTATGAGAATAATGTTGATAACATTGATATTTTAGTTGTTGCTATGTAGTGCTTAGGCTAGTCAAGGACTTTTCAGCTTCCCATGCTCTGCCAGGTGCACAAGAAACTGGAAGGGGGCACAGCCAGGACAGCTGACCCAAACTGACCAAAGGGCTATTCCATACCATATGATGTCATGCTCAGTATATAAACTGGGGGGAGTTGGCCGGGGGCAGCGATCGCTGCTCAGGGTCTGGATGGGCGTTGGTCGGCAGGTGCTGAGCAGCAGCATCACTTGGTTTTGCCTGGGTTTTGTTTCTCTCTCTCTTTCTCCTTTTCATTGCAATTTTTATTACTGTTATTATTATTATTTTATTTCAATTATTAAACTGTTCTTATCTCAACCCGTGGGTTTTCTTACTCTTACCCTTTCGATTCTCTCCCCCTCCCACCAGGGACGAGGGGAGGGTGAGCAAGCGGCTGTGTGGTGCTTGGTGGCCGACTGGGGCTAAACCATGACAGGCTACCATTACAGTACATTAGAAATATAATTTAATTTGTACTGCTTCTCCTTTGAAGCTAGAAGTAGAGCCCTAGCTAGATCTTGCAGGGTGTGGGTTTCTTTTTTCTCCAAGACTTTTTTTTTTTTTAAATAAACATTATCTAGACATTCTACTTTATCCATATAAAGTGCTTTCAGGTTCCCTGTCTATAAAACCACTCTGCAGAGCAACATATGTGCAAAGACTATAGTACCAAAACTGTATAACCAGAATCTCACACTAGCATCCAGTAACTATGATTTTATCTAGCTAATCTAGATAAAAAACAATTTTATATAGATATCTCAATAAAACTAGCTTTTTATCTATCTACTTTAACTAATCTCAAGTGACACTTATGAGATAGCAAACATTAATTAGGCAATTAGTGTGACTATATTGATCACAGTAATCTGTACTCCATTTTCTATTCATTTCTCCTGTCTCCCTGTTTCTTGAGTCCACCTGTCATTTTGTCTTAGAAGAGTCTTTAACTTTTGCTTTTAGAAGAGAGAACTGTCTTTACTTTTCTCTCTATAGAGAAAATTGTGTCAGCTGGTTTTTACAATATGTTATCTTTTCCACATAAAATGAGGAACTGTGATTTTTACAAGTCTAAAATTGGCAAACAAACGGTTCAGAATAGCACCTAGAAGTAAATACTCTGTCTAACACAATTTTCAAGCTCAGATTGATCTTGAATACTTGGGATCTTTATGGGGAGTAGAGGAATTGAGCTGCTTAAGAAAGGGATTTCCAGAAGACAGACAAATGAGAGAAGCTTTATATTGTATTAAGGCATCTAAATCCAAGTCAGCAAGACTGAGGATATCCTAGCCACTGAAGAAGTCTCACTTTCCCTTTCTCCTTTCCTGCTGTCTCTCAGTACTTAATCTCATGTTAAAACTGTGTCTCTAGCTGTTTTTCAAGGGGGAAAATGCAGTGCTAAAGGAGAGGACCATCATCACAGTTCAATTGCCCCAGGACTCTGTTAGCAAATCTCCATAGCTAGCAATATTCTGGCCCTTGCGCTGGCTGTTTGTGGGTCATCAGTCACTGGTAAAAACAGGATTGTGTAGTCTACATCCATATTGACAGATTTGTTGGAATCAGAATATAAAATATCCACTTCCCAGATCTAAGATTCATACTCTGCAGGGCTCCACAAAGATTTATTCAGAGTTGCTTAACTTAGTTCAGTTAAATTTTGCTAAGCTTTGAACCATTCTCTATTCAGCAAGTATAAAATTCTTATTTTAAGTAAATAGTTTAATGTAGTTTCATTAAGCTATATAGTCTTTAGGCCACAGTCATCTCTACATCCATAAAATATTTCACAGTAGATCAGATACTAGCATTGTCAATGGCTTTTCTTATAAGGAAATCTAGATTATGACTTCCTAGTATCTAAAGTAGTATCAAGAACCAGCACCTTCAGCAGATGTCTCTCCATTCTGCATGGAATAACAGTTGAATCTCTGCATGTTTAGTTCTTTTTTTTCTTTATACTTATTAATTTTATATTTTATTATGTTATTAATTTTAATTTCATAGTGATTCAATAATTACTATTACTCTTATCTTTATTAATTATTTCTCAGGCACACTATTTCCTTGGCTCAGTTTCCTAAGGTGATTCTCCATTATGAAAACTTTCTATGTAGCTTCAGAAACAGCTACTCAGCTTCCTGGAAATTGCAAACATGTCCAGGACATTGTAAGGGTACAGTAAGAGGAGCTTCCCCCAAGGGATATCTTAAGGGTTGCTAAAAGAGGACAAATATATTTAAGTTCTACCAACTACTGCCTCTGGAGCAGTTTGAGGCAGATGAAACTGAAAAGAAGGACCCCCTGTGGCCTGAAAGCTACAACATATGCTTGATTTCCCTTGTACATCCCACAGTGCTGGCAGTGCTTTTTAATCACATAGACATATTGCTGCCTGCATAGCCCACTGCTTAAACAGCACCTGCCATGGTCCAAGGAGGTTGTGCAGTGTGAAGGTGTGCTAAGGTAGAAAATTGGTCTTCTCGGGTTACTCACAGTTGGCCACAGCAGCAACAACCAAAAAAAGAATATGTGACCTAGACACTGACTCCCAAGAAAAGCCACTTATACTTTCTAGGGGAAAGAAAAGTCATATAGACTGACTGGAATATACACTTTTTCCACTATAATATTGGTTTCAGCGTGGACATTGCATCGAAATCATGCCAGCCCAGCAGATCTGTCATTGTTACCAAAGAACATGTGTAAGAGAGAAAAATGCACCATCACGAACATATATACCAGTACGTTCACTTCATGTGCATAGGTACAGCATTCAGCAAGCAGCACTTTTGGTGCTTTTATCACACTTGAATCCCTGGTTAGGCTAGACTTACAAACACAAAGAACATTACCTTTGTTTCAGGAAAAAATGTTTATCCTTTAGGAAGCCCTCAATAGCTTTCTTTCTTTTGCTTTACAGGAATCTGTCCATTGTATGGATTGTGTGCATGTCTATATTTAGCTCTGGTCTGAAACTAGCTTCATGCCTTAATTTGTTACTCAGCCTCAGCAAAACCACAATAGCACAAAGGTTTCATATACTCCTCCTAGCCACTCTCCGTGACATTCACAATGCATATCAGAACGAATGAGAGCTTAACTTTTATGTACTGCAAATGAATTATTAGAGCAATGTTCTTAGCTGCTTGCCTATCTCCTTCCCCAGCTGAGATGACTTCATGAGTATGTTTCTTCTGATCCATTCAAGCATCCAGTCAAATAGATTAACCACAGCTAACCTGGCTTTGAATTCGAAATGGAATACAGGAAGAGAAAGGAGGCAGACAGCTGGATGCTGGCTTCAGCTGGGAAACAACCGCACATCCTCTACTGGCTGCCTCCTAGCTGAAGTTCACATCTTCTAATGCAAATTTTTTTTTTCCATTCTGCTTCATTAGCAAGTGGTTCTGATGTGCAGGTGGTTCTGATCTCAACCAGGAAGGTCAAAAACCAACATTGACCCTTCCACACTTAGACCAGCAACTGCTGCAACTTCCAACTGCTGCCTTTCTCCTCTGCTGTTCTCCACTGGTGAGAAAGCCAATAGTCAGCAATGGAGTAGCAGAGAGAAGTGTCTACGTGGGTAGCCACCAGTCTCCCCAGGGAGTTGCCACATATTAAGTTAATTTTTCAGTGCTACACTGGAACAGAGCAGATGAGGAATGCAGTGGTCTTGACTGGGAAGCAGTGGACATATGACTGGCATGTTCATAACTCAGTGGGCCTAAGACAAAGGCAGGAGTCTAAGTCACACATTCTGTGGAGTTAAACAAAGATATTTTTCCACTTTGAGACACACTTCACTTCTATGAACCTCCTAGAAGCAATGCTAAAGCACATGGAGGACGGGGAGGTGATTCGAGACAGCCAGCATGGCTTCACCAAGGGCAAGTCCTGCCTGACTAACCTAGTGGCTTTCTATGATGGAGTAACTGCATCAGTGGACAAGGGAAAAGCAATGCATGTCATCTATCCGGACTTCTGAAAAGCCTTCGACACGGTCCCCCTCAACATCCTTCTCTCTAAATTGGAGAGATATGGATTTGATGGGTGGACTGTTTGGTGGATAAGAAATTGGTTGGATGGTCGCATCCATCCATGTAGTGGTCAACAGCTCGATGTCCAAATGGAGACCGGTGACAAGTGGTGTCCCTCAGGGGCCCGTACTGGGACCAGTGCTGTTTAATATTTTCATCAATGACATAGACAGCGAGACCGAGTGCACCCTCAGCAAGTTTGCAGATGACACCAAGCTGAGTGGTGCAGTTGACATGCCTGAGGGATGGGATGTCATCCAAAGGGACCTGGACAGGCTGGAGAGGTGGGCCTGTGCAAACCTCATGAGGTTCAACAAGGCCAAGTGCAAGGTCCTGCACCTGGGTCGGGGCAACCCCCGATATCAATACAGGCTGGGAGATGAGGGGATTGAGAGCAGCCCTGCGGAGAAGGACTTGGGGGTACTGGTGGATGAAAAGCTGGACACGAGCCAACGGTGTGCGCTTGCAGCCCAGAAGGCCAACCATATCCTGGGCTGCATCAAAAGAAGCGTGGCCAGCAGGTCGAGGGAGGTGATTCTGCCCCTCTACTCTGCTCTGGTGAGACCCCACCTGGAGTACTGCGTCCAGCTCTGGAGCCCTCAGCACAAGAAGGACATGGAGCTGTTGGAGCGGGTCCAGAAGAGGGCCACAAAAATGATCCGAGGGCTGGAGCACCTCTCCTACGAGGACAGGCTGAGAGAGTTGGGGCTGTTCAGCCTGGAGAAGAGAAGGCTGCGGGGAGACCTTATTGCGGCCTTTCAGTACTTGAAGGGGGCCTATAGGAAAGATGGGGACAGTCTTTTTAACAAGGCCTGTTGTGACAGGACAAGGCGTAGTGGTTTTACACTAAAAGAGGGTAGATTTAGACTAGATATAAGGAAGAAATTTTTTACCATGAGGGTGGTTAAGCCCTGGAACAGGCTGCCCAGAGAGGTAGTGGAGGCCCCATCCCTAGAAACCTTTAAGGTCAGGTTGGACGGGGCTCTGAGCAACCTGATCTAGTTGAAGATGTCCCTGCTCACTGCAGGGGGGTTGGACTAGATGACCTCTAAAGGTCCCTTCCAACCCAAACCATTCTATGATTCTATGATTCACTTCCTTTTTTGTTTTTTTGTTTTGTTTTGTTTTGTTTTTTTACCTTAGCCAATGATGTTTACAAAAATACAAAACTAAGCAGAAAAAATCATTCAGTATAATTCCTCTGACACATCACTCAGTCCTAGTTATGGCCTCTTCATAATCCTACCTCTTTTCTCTCCTTTTCTGTGGTTACAGTATATTCCGTTTGCGCTCCTTTCATTCAGAATCTCTTTCACTTTGTTAGGGTTCTGTTGTCCACAGCTATTCCTCTCTTTCTCCTTAGTTCAGACAAACCTGGCAAACTTTCAACTACATAAAAATAATCCACATCAGAGCTAATATATTATTTATTGGTCTTTGTTTAAGACAACAGTATTTTTGTGCTGAGATCTCTGTAATAATTCAAGCCCACTTAAGTACTCAGGAAAGAGACTCAAATCTCTTATCCCACCTTTCTCTGGAGAAAAAAACAACGTGCAAGCAATAGCCAATGTTTATTGACACTCCAATTATGCATTTGTTACCCATTCTGATGCTCCTTAGTTTTTCTTCCTAATTTGTTTTGAAAGAAGAATATAGGACCCTATAAGAAATAAATGTTGCGTGTTGAACCATAATTCTTGCTGATGTGATGCCAAATAAAGTGGCTTTGCAAGAGACCTAGATTTGGTTGATGTATTTCTGTCACTCCTTACCACCATGATTTACAGTGATGTACGAGAGAGAGACTGCTGCTGTCCAAGGCTGCTGAATTAACAGAACAAATGCCACAAAAAAGAAATCATCAGGGTAAGGACCAGTTTGAAATAAGAATATGACTCTGACAAAGGCCAGTCAGAGCAGAACTTCTAGTTATGTGGGGTGTGCTGAATTGCTAAGTAAAAGAACATATCATGTATATATCCTTTTGAAGATCCCAGAAGAGAAACAAGGGGGGAAATCCTGGCTTTTTCTGAAGTAAACACCAAAATTCCCATTCACTTTGTTAAACCAGGACTTAATTCCTTGTTTGAAGCAGAGATCAGTTTTGAAGCTGGGGCAGCAGATGGTTGAGCTAGGATTTGGGACACAGATTTCAGGAGTGTAGATAGGATTCAGAAAACACTGGCAATTAGGAATGGAACTAATAACTGAGCCGGCAGATATAAAACTCCTGAGATATATCATGTCATTTTAAAATTGAACATCATAAGTACTGTCTTTCTAAATATGGTTTTTTTAGTGTCTTGGTAGAATAAAAATTTCATGCAGTCACATTTACTATGACATCACAGAAAGAACTAATGGCTTGTTAAGAGAACTATTATGAAAATAATGAAGTTCAGAAGATATTTCCAAGCACTTAATATGCCTAGAATAAAAACATTACAGTTCGACTTTATCTGAAACTCATTTCTGTGTGCCTAACACTATTGCCACAGCATAATACAGAATATATAAAATTAGTGTAGGATAAGCTCATAAATAAGTCCATTACATAAATTTTGTTTATATAATAAATATTAAAGCAGTATTAATGTGCAATGATTTGCTATAAAATGGCATTTAAAATAAAATAGATTAGCAAAATATCTATCAAAAACTACTGGAAAACATAACCAAAAAACTTCAGACCACTTAAGAAATAAATAACTACATAGTTTTCCGTGTTAAATTTAGAATTAGGAAATGTTTTCATTCAAATAAGGAAGAAATCTGTATATTACTTGCTGTGAGAAACTGTTTCACATATATACTATTTGTAGTAACAGCAATTGTCTTCAGCGCCATTCATAGGTAACTAATATGAGCATTGAGCAAAATTAGAAAAGCTAATGAGACGAGGTCAAGATCTGTGAAATAATGTACGGTTTACAGGGAAAAAAATCCAATCTGGATAAGAGAAAAAAATGAGCAAACAATAGATTTTTTTTGTTCTGGTTTTGTTAAATTAGTGGAAGTTGCTTGATGTTCAGTATCTGGAAAAATTAGACCATTTAATCAGCTTCCTAAAGTTGCCTAATCTCGAGTCCTTGATTTCTGTTTGAATCTCGATCATTGCACTTTTGAGCTGGAACAGTTTGAATGGGGATAAAGGGAGAGATTTAGCAGAATCTCCTATTGATAACCCACACTGATCTTACAATATTTTTCCCAAATTCATTGGATTAAAAAAAAATTAAGCTTAAAATTGAACCAAAAGATAAAGGAGATTTTATACAATTGGAGAGCAAGCCTTTTCTTTGCATATAGCAGTATTTCCAAACACTAAGTGGGATAACAAGTGTGATCGCACAGAGGAACTTTCCTATGTCATAATGATTTGTGTTTCAGTCATCTCTTTGTTTTTATAAGGAAAGAAGAGTTCCAGAGCTTATCGAATTCTTAAATTTTCAGGTTTTCTGTCTGCTTTCTTTCCAATAGATACTCCTGTTATAATGGGGACTGTACCTATTAAAAATCACTGAAGAGAAACCAAAACATTCATCTCAAATATATTTGACTGAGTATAAATTCTTTAGAGGGTGCACTAGATGTTGACAGTAAAGAACATTCTATTTCTATTGAATATTTCTTCTTTGTTATAAAAAGGAAAGTTTACATGTATTGAAGTCCGATTTCACCTTGAGAGGCAAATGGGTTACTATCTCATCCAGATGTACATACCGAGTCTCCTGATCGTCATTCTCTCATGGGTGTCATTTTGGATCAATATGGATGCAGCTCCAGCCAGAGTGGCTTTAGGCATAACAACTGTACTGACCATGACAACACAAAGCTCAGGTTCACGAGCATCTCTTCCAAAGGTAGGAAGAATTTCCTCTGTTTGTACCACATTAGACATAATGCTATGTGGCAAATAAACACCTTCGGTCAACCTTATAATATGTGTCTTAATTATTAGCATTTAACCATCTTCTAAAGGAGATAAATAACTTTGAAATATTTAGGGCTTTTTTGAGCCACCAATCAAATATATTCAATTTCTCTCCTGTCTCAACTATTTAGACAACCACATATATACTAAGTTTCATAAATCTCAGCAAGTGATGAAAGCAATATTATTGAGTACTACATAAATGCTGCCTGTTAGCAATTGACTAGCTTGTCCTTTTCCACATCCCAGTATCTGACGACATGCTAGCAAATATGACTGAATTTCTAGTAGTCATAGATTCCAACCTGTTCTCAGTGATATTCCTTTCCCAAAACCTGCCTACATTATGAATTAACTCACTAGTTACAAATACATTTACATTAAAATGTAGAAAAATGTGAAGCTAAATAGCTCCAAACAATTGTATAAAGAGTGGTACACTACAAAATGTAAATAGCTTAAAGTATGTTTCTATGATTAACTATTTAAGTTTTCTGACTTGTCTTTGCTTTGAAGATTTTCTTTTTTTATTTTAAGGGTTATTCCTTAACTATCTTCATGTGCCATTGCACTTAATAGAAATAAAATGTATACAATAAAAATACACAAAGTCCATTTCTCTATTAGTTTTTAAATGGTATTTTTAGGTTGGCTAATTAATTTTTTTCTAAGTAAAATAGATACCCTTGACAGAGGTGAGCGTGCTTTGCACCTCAAGTATATGGATACAAATGCATCCAAATGTAGCATCAACAGATAAGAAAAGGGAATGCTATAAAAACTCAGAAAAGCAAGAATGTAAGAGGTTACCAAAGAGAGCTACAGATGTTTTTGTCACATTTCCAGGTCTGAAGCTAGCTATGTTGGCTTATATAACAAAGCTCTTGTAAATCTGCACACAGAGAGGGAACAGGCCTTACTTTCCTAGTTCAGACTATGTCCTGCAGCTGCACTTGGCAATAAAGGTTTGCAATGAGTTCATCTACTCTGTAATTGGTTTTCATTACTTCCACTGTGTCAAAATTACAGGACTAATTTGATTTACCATGCCTATACTAGCAGAGAATGAACATAGCAGAGTTCTCTACCTATCTCCCTTCTTCTACCTAATTTCTATTCCAGGAACTTTAAATCAGATCCATTATAATACAGGAATTCCCATGGTCCCACTATAAACTACCCTCTGGTTCCTTAGCATCATTCACAGATCTCAGTGGGACAAATGGAGGAAGAGCATGTACCTCTTGTGGATTTTGGTTTGTGATAAAATACACAGTGCACTACGAGGAACTGTTAATGACATAAAGAGTAAACATATTTTGTGAAAGAATGTATTTTTTAAAATAATATTTAACCCTTATAGATTGAATTGTTGTCCCTCTTATTGCCTAGCTTTCATGTTAAGTTTTGTTTGATAAAAGTAGTGTTGGGATGTGGAGATATTAATGCACTTCCTCCTGACATGAAGTACTAAACTTCACATTTGTGGTTTTA
>VYZW01014922.1:605-12300 GCA_013401315.1 Balaeniceps rex
CACCAATGCGAGCGAGCTCATCAGTGACAAGGGAACGGAGCAAAGCTGGCAGATCTTCAAGGACGCCTTCCATAGAGCGCAAGAGCTCTCAGTCCCCAGGTGTAGGAAATCAGGCAAGGAAGGGAAGAGACCAGCATGGCTGAATCAAGACCTGCTGGTCAAACTAAAGGGCAAGAGGGAACTGCACAGGCAGTGGAAGCAGGGACAGGTATCCTGGGAAGAGTACAGGGACGCTGCCCTGTTGTGTAGGGAAGGGGTCAGGAAGGCCAAGGCGCGGCTGGAGCTGAATTTGGCGAAGGATGTGAAGGATAACAAGAAGGGCTTCTACCGGTATATCAACCAGAAAAGGAAGGTTAAAGAAAACGTGCCTCCCCTGATGAACAGGGATGGCGACCTAGTGTCTACAGACGAGGAGAAGGCTGAGGTACTCAACAGCTTTTTTACCTCAGTCTTCACTGGCAACGTCTCTCCTCACCCCTCCCGAGTTGATGGACCACAAGATGGGGTCCAAGGGGGTGGAGCCCCTCCCACTGTAAGGGAAGATCAGGTTCGTGACCACCTGAGGAACCTGCCTTGTGACTCATCACTCTTCATTGAATGAACAGCTTCTGCTGTTGCTGCTTCTCTCGAGATGACTCCTCTGACTCATCCCCCAGAAGTAAGTGTTCCAGGATGGGAGCTTCCTCATGTTCCTCATAGTCAGAAAGAATGCAATGAATTAATTTATCTCTGCTCTTACGCATTACTCTGCTCTATGCATTACTGTGCTGGTTTTGGCTGGGGTAGAGTTAATTTTCTTCATAGTAGCTAGTATGGGGCTATGTTTTGGATCTGCTGGAAACAGTGTTGATAATTCAGGGATGTTTTCGTTATTGCTGAGCAGTGCTTACACAGCGTCAAGGTCTTTTCTACTACTCACACCGCCCCACCAGTGAGGAGGCTGGGGGTTGACAAGAAGCTGGGAGGGGACACAGCTGGGCCAGCTGACCCCAACTGACCAAAGGCATCATGATGGAGCCCTGCTTTCCTGGAGATGGCTGAACACCTGCCTCATCACTCTTCATTGAATGAAAGGGATGTTTTCGTTATTCATGATGGAGCCCTGCTTTCCTGGAGATGGCTGAACACCTGCCTCATCACTCTTCATTGAATGAAAGGGATGTTTTCGTTATTCATGATGGAGCCCTGCTTTCCTGGAGATGGCTGAACACCTGCCTCATCACTCTTCATTGAATGAAAGGGATGTTTTCGTTATTCATGATGGAGCCCTGCTTTCCTGGAGATGGCTGAACACCTGCCTCATCACTCTTCATTGAATGAAAGGGATGTTTTCGTTATTCATGATGGAGCCCTGCTTTCCTGGAGATGGCTGAACACCTGCCTCATCACTCTTCATTGAATGAAAGGGATGTTTTCGTTATTCATGATGGAGCCCTGCTTTCCTGGAGATGGCTGAACACCTGCCTCATCACTCTTCATTGAATGAAAGGGATGTTTTCGTTATTCATGATGGAGCCCTGCTTTCCTGGAGATGGCTGAACACCTGCCTCATCACTCTTCATTGAATGAAAGGGATGTTTTCGTTATTCATGATGGAGCCCTGCTTTCCTGGAGATGGCTGAACACCTGCCTCATCACTCTTCATTGAATGAAAGGGATGTTTTCGTTATTCATGATGGAGCCCTGCTTTCCTGGAGATGGCTGAACACCTGCCTCATCACTCTTCATTGAATGAAAGGGATGTTTTCGTTATTCATGATGGAGCCCTGCTTTCCTGGAGATGGCTGAACACCTGCCTCATCACTCTTCATTGAATGAAAGGGATGTTTTCGTTATTCATGATGGAGCCCTGCTTTCCTGGAGATGGCTGAACACCTGCCTCATCACTCTTCATTGAATGAAAGGGATGTTTTCGTTATTCATGATGGAGCCCTGCTTTCCTGGAGATGGCTGAACACCTGCCTCATCACTCTTCATTGAATGAAAGGGATGTTTTCGTTATTCATGATGGAGCCCTGCTTTCCTGGAGATGGCTGAACACCTGCCTCATCACTCTTCATTGAATGAAAGGGATGTTTTCGTTATTCATGATGGAGCCCTGCTTTCCTGGAGATGGCTGAACACCTGCCTCATCACTCTTCATTGAATGAAAGGGATGTTTTCGTTATTCATGATGGAGCCCTGCTTTCCTGGAGATGGCTGAACACCTGCCTCATCACTCTTCATTGAATGAAAGGGATGTTTTCGTTATTCATGATGGAGCCCTGCTTTCCTGGAGATGGCTGAACACCTGCCTCATCACTCTTCATTGAATGAAAGGGATGTTTTCGTTATTCATGATGGAGCCCTGCTTTCCTGGAGATGGCTGAACACCTGCCTCATCACTCTTCATTGAATGAAAGGGATGTTTTCGTTATTCATGATGGAGCCCTGCTTTCCTGGAGATGGCTGAACACCTGCCTCATCACTCTTCATTGAATGAAAGGGATGTTTTCGTTATTCATGATGGAGCCCTGCTTTCCTGGAGATGGCTGAACACCTGCCTCATCACTCTTCATTGAATGAAAGGGATGTTTTCGTTATTCATGATGGAGCCCTGCTTTCCTGGAGATGGCTGAACACCTGCCTCATCACTCTTCATTGAATGAAAGGGATGTTTTCGTTATTCATGATGGAGCCCTGCTTTCCTGGAGATGGCTGAACACCTGCCTCATCACTCTTCATTGAATGAAAGGGATGTTTTCGTTATTGCTGAGCAGTGCTTACACAGAGTCAAGGTCTTTTCTACTTCTCACACCGCCCCACCAGTGAGTAGGCTGGGGGTTGACAAGAAGCTGGGAGGGGACACAGCTGGGACAGCTGACCCCAACTGACCAAAGGCATATTCCATAGCATATGACATCATGCTCAGCATATAAAGCTGGGGGAAGAAGAAGGAAGGGGGGGATGTTTGGAGTGATGGTGTTTGCTTTCCCAAGTAACCGTTACGCATGATGGAGCCCTGCTTTCCTGGAGATGGCTGAACACCTGCCTGCTGATGGGAAGTAGTCAATGAATTCCTCATTTTGCTTTGCTTGTGTGCATGGCTTTTGCTTTACCTATTAAACTGTCTTTATCTCAACCCACGCATTTTCTCATTTTTACTCTTCTGATTCTCTCCCCCATCCCACCAGGGGGGAGTGAGCTCACGGCTGCGTGGCACTTAGTTGACAGCTGGGGTTAAACTGTGACAATTACGCATTCAGTTTGAGTTCATGATAGAATGTCTTCAAAAGATATTTCCTTGCTTCTGTAAACATTTGGTTGCCTTCCCTGTTTGCTTACATTTTTTTTAAAGATCTGTGGTTCCTCATCCCTATGCTGTTTCCATTTTTTAAATTAAAAACTACTCTACTGGATTTCTGTGGGTAATAAAGTTGAAGGAAATTTGCTTTCACAGAGAAGCTACTGGTGAAATGTCTCATTTCAACTGTATTCATGTATCCTTATCATTATTAATTATCATCACATAAATTACTTGTAAGAGTGATATCTGACAAAAGTCTCTTGCAGAAAACATGTCATCTGGCTGAAAAATCTGTCTAGGTGCCACTTGCAAAACATCTGCTAGCAAGATACTAAAGTTATTACTTGTTATGCAAATACCAACCCCAAAGAGTTTCACAGGGTAGCCTCATAACAAATATATTGCAATAACCTAATCTTGAGGTAGCAAGGTTTCAAAGACCAGTGGCAACCTCTGTACCTAGAAAGAAAAGTCAGCTTGCCAGTCAACAGCATTGATAATACCTGGTTAAGCTGCTAGTGTGAATTGTCATCAGACAGCACCTGGGTGCCACTCCAAGTTGTGAACAATTTTAGCTATGAAAGCCTTTGCTTTGTCAGTAGAGGGGTTGAGGCTACTTCTGCCATCTCTGTCACCAATTTCTCCCAACTTCTCCTCCTGCTCTCATCTTATCTGAGATGAATCACAGTCAGGTTCTCATGTATCATGTGCGCCTGAGCCAGATACTTGTTGTGGTGAAATTTTGGGTTGAATGTCTTATCAATATATCACTGTTGTCAGCCTTTGAGTAATCCTTTTAGGACAATATTGGGTAATAAATTCAAGAAAATAAAGGAAGAAACTAGCTCAGGTTCATTGCCCATAAGTTTTTGTGCCTGTTGCTTTTTGACCACTGCCTGTGGTCAAACAAGATCAGCTTTGTGAGACCTTCGGGGTCTAGCATCTGTGTCAAATTCAATAAATCAAATTCAAAAATAGGAAAACTGCTTGAGGAGCACAGTAGATTAGTTCACTCTGGCAACTTCTATGTTTTGGGAGGAGGCGGTATGGATCTTTGCTGGAGTAGAAATTTTAAATTATAATAATGAACACAAACCATAGAACAGGATGGAAATAGGATAGTGCAAATTTTGCCCATATGACTTCCTAAATGATTTCTTATGAAATATTTGTATCACTTTCTTGTCCTCTTATACAACTCCCCCATGAAACTGTCAACCCAAGCCATATAGGCCTTTTTACCTTCTTTTCCAGTATCATTAAATACTCTCTTTCTACCTTGAATACAGGTGTACTTCCCTCTGCTGGACTTGACCAGCCTGTTTCTCATTCAGAACTGTCCCCCAACACATTTCTTGAAGAGTCCTTCTAGTGACCCCTATCCATGGCAGTTTTTGGGACCAGTACCTATTCATAATCTCTTCGAGCTTCCTGTTGTCCCTGATGTACCTGGACTCCTGACATCCATTGATGCGGGGGTTTCTGTTCTGCCCTGGTTTATTCTCTAGCCTTTTGATGCACCACCGGTGTCTCATTCAGAGGCGTCTTACCTTTCCCGTTACTCCTGCTGATGGTGGTCCTATATTTGTAGCCCTTGGTCCACCTTCTGTACATTTTCTCTAAATTACTATCCAGTGAGATAGGTCTGAATTGTAAAGGATCCTTGTAGAGGTCTACAGACTCACAGCAAGTGAGACAATCTATGAAGCTGAAATGTGAGGAATCCCTTTGAAAATTAATCCTGACTGTGCAACCCAGTGCAGCACTATACACCTACAGCAAGTTTCTGAGCTTCTGCTCTGTCGCTGGATAAATACTGAGAATATGAAGCTCTCTGTGTCCTTTCCTCTTGCCTTCAGGTTTCCTCCTCTTCCTTACATATAAACTATGCTGGGTAACAAAAAGCATTTCTGGTTCAGCTTGTCCACGGAGGACCCTCTTCATGTGTTTTCAATATAACACATAACAGATTATGCTGTTCCCAAAATGGATAAAAGGTTTTATAAAGTACAATATAATTATATTTATAGAAACAACTAAAATCACTCACATTATATATTTTTTTTGTCCTAAAATGAGGTAAAATATTGTAGGAAAAGAAATATTTGTTCCTCTGAATCCTTCATAACCTCTGAGGGACACTCAGAAATTTATTGCAAATGGAAAACACACGCATTGTAAAGTAATACCAGGCAAGTTTGCATACAAAGACTGTTCAAATGTTCATGTTTGTAGCAAACATAGTGCTCTTCCAGTAGGGAATATATCCAGGCATGCAACTGCCATTTACTTTTAAAGCCCACAAGATCTGATATATGACAGCTCTAAAACTTCAGGCTTTTTTAAAAGCAGGCCTGAGAAAAGCCTCCGTCTTTGAAGTTGGTGATGCCTGTACAGCTGGAAGACCACAGCCAACCTTACAAGAGAAGGTCTGGAAGGCAGAGTGGGCCAAGGACCATTTCCCAATGTGCTCATCCTCCTTCCGAGGTCTGACAGAGTTTAGTAGTATGCAAGTGGCCAGACTCTGCCCGGTGGCCTCTGAGTCACTTAGTTTATTGCCAGAGACGTAGCCAGTGCTCCTGCACTGATGGTCAGGGTGCTGCACATGCTGACGGCTTCCTCAGGGCCATGAGATGGGGCCAGGGGATCCTGGGGCCAGCAGGGCAGGGCCTGTCCACCAGCACCTGGTCCCACCTGCCCAGCCAGAAGCAGGGCAGCCGAGGGGCACTGGGGCAGTACAGGATGGGACATTGATGATCTTAAAGGTCTTTTCCAACCTAAGCGAATCTATGATTCTATGATTCTATGGGCCAGGGCCCATGACTGGGCAGGGCAGGGCTGTGGGGAGCTGGAGACCAGCCCTGCTGCAGCATTGCTGGGGCAGGGGCTGACAGTGCCAGGGGGTTGACATGGGATCCTGGGTTGTGAGCAGTATTGGGGGAGGCCTGGGGAGCTGAAATGGGGTCCTGGACCAAGGGCAGGTGGGGGGAGGCCCCAAAGGGGTAGGCAGAGACAGCCAGGGCTACGAGTGCCCTCATGATCATGATACTGTGGCTTTGCTCCCCTTCTTTTAACCATTTAATTCTCTTATATGCTTCTCTGTAAAATAGTGAGCTTTTTTTTAGCACAGATGAGTGGTTATTTAAAAAAAAATCAGTACATGCCATTAAATACCGAAAATACAGCTAGTACAAATACCCTCAGGCTGCAGCACCCAGCTCTTTTCCCCTTCTCCTGCCTGGCAGCGGGTGTCTGTCACCCTGTCCACAGACACTGCAGGGCTATGGGTGCAGTAGCAATCCAGAGCAGACTTTTGATTTTTTCTGAACAGTTACCAAACAGAGGGCAAATATAATCGGAGTGTACCATACTGACAGTCTCAAAACCCAGAAAACTGCTTCTGCCTATAGGGAAGTATTGTATTAGGTGAATGCTCTATTTCTTTCCCCCGCTACCTAGAATATCTGAAATTTGAACCTGAGGACACTCTGTACCTGTTTTCATAGCCCTGAGTGCCTCACAGGGAAGCATTTCATAAGCGTGAGCTCTGTTCTTTTGAACTCCAAACATCTGCCTTAAGCATCTGCTTTTAATCAAAGTGAAACCAATGCCCTCCTTCGGTGGACAATGTGGTACAGATAAAAAAGGCCGATGGTGTATTGACTGCAAAAGCCCTCAGCTTTCTTATTCCCCACTTCAGATCTTTTGCCAAAGAACCTTTGTTGTCAATTCAGTTTTCCAGCAACAACCCAAGTTTGATGGTCAAAATTTCAAGGAAAGTTTATATATAAATATATCTTACTCTTCTTTTTCTCCAAGCAGTGTGCACATGCATCTTTGAAGGAAAAAACTAAATTTTGTTCATGCAAGATTAAAATATAGTTTATCATCTCTGAAGGAATTGGAGACAATTATTTAGTGCGGTATGTACTGGGGGGAGTTAACCACGTAATTCCTGTTAACGATGAAAAATGAGTAAGCAGTTCAAAGTACACCAGTTTAAAAATGCTCTGAATGTCCCAAATATACATATACATGGTGCTTCCAAAGGGCACATTACCTGGGGATATTAATCATTCTGTACACATACGTGACAGCTTTTGAAATGTTCATTTCTGCTTCAAGAGGCACTTTTTGCAGTAAAACTAGTTTTCTTCCAACTCTGTTTAGCATAAATTGCATATGCTGTTTGCATCACACAATAAGCTACTTGAAAACATCAGATTTAAGTCCATGAAAATGAGAGCATGGCCTGAATAATTGCAGAGACATTTTTACAGCATTGTCCATTGAAGATGACAAACTACAGTTTTTATTTGCTGGGAAAGAAATCATAGACAGTCTAGATGCAAAAAACATTCCCCCCAACCTTTACATTGGTATACGAAATGCCAGCTGCCCTCCATAATTGTCTATCTCAATAACATGGTTTCTGATTGTCAAATATATTTACAGATTCTTGGGAAAAATAATCCTAGGTGAAGAATTAGTATATCAGAGAACGTAGGAATTTTCTAACAATTTTTTGTCATGGGTCAGACATTTTAACATTCCTAAAAACTCTGGCCTACCTGAAATAATATACTTAGTCCTGTGCAGGAACCTAGTCAAGCATACTTTAGTATTTAGATAAAGTTGTGCTTCCTTGTAGTCAGAAACAGCCAGACAACCAGGCTCTGCCTCTGCTAGTATACTAAACTGATCCAAAGCATGGATCTGATTACTGTCCCACGGTCAATGGATTGCTGTCGCCAGCATGGCCCATGACACATTTTGGCCAGCTAGCACCCTCCCAAGCCATGCCTGGACACAAGTGAGGGTTTAGCACAGTCCAGTGACCATTCTCAACAGACAGCATGAATATGGCTGTTCTGTAGGGTATAAAAGCTGAGACTGTACGTGAGTCATGCCAGCTGGCCTCAGTGCCAGAAAGGGGTCCTTAGGCTTTTTTATTTACTACTGGAAATATAGCCCTAGAGTCTATTCCAGGCTCTGCTGCTAAACTGCTGTCTAACACCTCTGGGTCTCAGGTTCTCCTGCTCTGCATAAGGGTCAGGTTAACGACAAATGCTTCCCGCTGTCAGATACAAAAAATGTTAAGAGTTCTAGGCAGAACTAGATCCACTTTATTTTATAAAACAGTCTGTCAAACTAATAAGTTATGTCATCAATATGACCCTGAAGAAAGTTATAAAAATATTATCTTTATAGTATAGGAAACCTGGATAATGATCAAATTATATTGAAGACAGACTGGGTAGTTTTCTGGGTCTTGTGTACCTAAGAGAGCCTAGGTTTTTTAAAACCTTAATAATTACTATCAGATACTCCTAATTCATAGCAGACCAAAAAAAATTTTAAGTAAAGCAGGACATGATTGTTAAGTATCAGTGTTTCTCACTGTCACTGGCTGAAGCTGAAGACATTGCCTGCCTGGCTGAAACACTGGTACATCTTTTGACTTTCAACTCAACTTGCAATTGGTTGTCCACTACGACTGTGCACCAAGAGGTGCTTCATATCCCCTTTCCTGCCACACAGAGGATATGTGGGATCAGAATTCATTGTAAATCAATGTGTATGACAATTTCTAAACTTTCTCTGGGAATTTTTAGGGGGAGCGCTAGTTGGTCCAGGCAAAAAATAGGCCAATGGCTGTTCAACAGCTTACTTATATAGATAATTGTCTTTTAGCTCCTGTTCCAGTGCCCCAGCACTTTTTAATTTACTAGTATGGATAGGTCCATTATGTGGAATGGATTGTAAAAATGTTATATTTGTTTCTTAGCATCAGAAGCCATACTGATGTATCATAAACATAATTCCCTCCTCTTTTAATACTAGTGTTTCTGAAAACATGACTAGCCTCATAGGCAGACATAGCTAATTTGCTGGATTATCAATAATTTCAAAATCTTTATCATCTTTTTAATAGAGAAACTCTGTGTTAGTGAAAGTTTCTGATGGTTTGCTTTCTGAATTCAAATAGACTTTCTTCAGCTCAGTTCATGCTCTTTAAATTGTAGTTGGCTGGCTTGTACTTGGTAAATAGAAAAAGAAAAAACAGAAAGAAAAAGGTATTCTGCTATATTGAAATGTTCTCATCATCTCTTATTTATCAGTGATTAAGCTGGAAATATATTTCTGTTTCCTAGAAGGTGGGAAAGACTATTGCTAGATAATCAGCTTTATGCACTGAGGTCTGCCCACAAGACTTGATTCTTTTAAAATTAGATGCTGAGCTGGTGTCCAAAGCTGGATGAAATCAATGGAAAAACTCCAATTAACATTAATAAACTTTAGTCCATCAGGTCAAACACTGGCCTCACTGTTCCCTTTTACCATTGTTGCCAATTGAACCACAAGTTCACCCTCAAGCACTGCTTGCTTCCATGGGGTTACTGATGTCCTGCTAGAATCTGGTGGAGATATATTGCTAATGTAACCACAGCATACCTGTTAACTGCGGCTGCCAGGTGCATGGTAGAATCCATTCTAGATTAACACACTAGGTAGTTTGTGTAGTTTTACAGAAGCTACGTTTCTCCCACTACTCCAGCATTATTTTTAGATACCTGCCCTTCTGGTTTTTGCATTAATCTTTTATCTGGTTGGTTGACTGTTACCTTATTTTGACTCTTCTGTCCTCTCCACTGCTGAGTTGTGAAGGCTGGCTGGAGAGGTAGTGCTGGTCCCACTGTGGCTCAGGATGTGATCAGCTATGACTTGCAAATGAGTCAGCAATGTTGGCTATGGAGCGCTGGGCGAAAACACATTGTTTTCTTTTTTCCCCTTTCTCTTGTTGCTACACACAGAAAGAAAAAGGAGAGCTGATTCAGTTGCTCTGGTTTGAAAATCTGACACTGACAAGAGATAATGCAGATTGCCTTTTATGTTGTACTCTGTCCTAGAGCGTGATTGCTATTATGGAAAAGTTCTATAAAAGGCTAATGAAACCCAGTAGCTATAGATCATTATTTTATACTCTGTCTGTTTTCAGAATGACTTCTGCAGAATCCCATTTCAATTCTGTAGACCCTTTATTGCTTTATCCTCTTAAAATTCTGTCCCTATCACATTTCCATAATAAGGTTCTAATCTTTTGAAGATCAGTTTAAATGTTCTGCAGATTTTTTCTTATACCTATCGTACAGATCAGTTCACTGCAAAGAAATTGGTCCAAAATATGAAGAACCTGCAATTTCAGGTGACAATGGAAACTGGTAAGTGAAGTTTGTATTTTCTAGTTCATTTTGCAAGTATCCACTCTGAATTCATTCAGTATCTTTATTGCCTCTATTACTGCAACGACTCGATGCTTGACTATATGTATATATTTAAAGTTATGGTAAGAAGAAATTGAGCCATAGGAAAAAGGAGAATTAAGGAGAGTTTCCTCGAGGCTGTTCATACTTGTTTGAGCTTCTAGAGTTCCATTGTCATTTCTTCAGCTGCAAAAAAACAAATGCAAGGAGCACAGAGATGTGAAACACTACCTTCCCTCCTTATCCTCTACTCCTATATTCCTGTCCCGAGTGCAAGCTTTGGGGAAGGGGAAGTCTCATACAGCAATAATTATTTTGTCTTAGTTAATTCCCAAAGGGCATATTATTTTGAAACAACAATAGCTCAAAGGATAATTAGTGGACCTGATTCTGATCCCACTTATTTACATGTGCACCCAGAACAATTCCCTCAAAGTCAAAGGAGTTGCAGTGATGAGAATTATTAGATAATTTGGCTTCTACAGGGGAAGATTTCTAAAAACTCAAGGCAATCTATTTTAAAAGAAAGCAGAAAGAGATTATTTCTCCTCAATTTATAAAATCTGAATGAGATTTCCTCATTTTGTCCCTGCTGCACAATATCGAAACTTAGTGCCACAAATAAACTAGCTTTGTAATCCAGAGACAGTATTTGCTATTAATGTTTTATGCAGAAGACAGGCCAGATACAATTTCCCGTTAGAGGATTGCACATGAAGGCAGATGTGTCCTTCTTTTCCAGTTATAGTTTTTATTAGGCTTTGAAGAAAATCCAAGTACAAATTTATTAAACAATAATGATAATAGCATAGCAGGATAAATGCTTTCTTGGCAACAACCTTGCAGTTACATGCTTGTTGTTTATATCAGCATCTTGTGTTGCATCACATAGGCATCCTATCACAATCAGTCATTTTGCAACAGGCTTCACTGCCATGTGTCCTATAGCAACAAACTCTCAAGTGCGCAATAGAACCATTGCCATGCATTGATCCCCTCCTCTTTTTTCATCATTGCACTTCTAACCCTACTTCAGAGCGCATAAAATGATCCCAAGGAAGTGCTCAATGTCTATCATCTTTCAAACTACTCTATAGCCTCTTGATTATTAACCCTGTTTGGGGGTTAACAGACTGTGTTTTGG
>VYZW01014923.1:16635-28193 GCA_013401315.1 Balaeniceps rex
GACTAGATGACCTCTAAAGGTCCCTTCCAACCCAAAGCATTCTATGATTCTATGATTCTATGATTCTATGATTCGATGTTCAGTGTACACATTGTCTTGCCCTGTTTTCTTGGGTCTTCCAGTGAGCCAGTAATAGTCACATGAACACCATGTCTTCCATGGTAATATAAACATTAACCATGTAAAAGAAGGTCATTATAGTAAAAAAGTCCTTAATGGATGGGGAAAGGTTTTTGATGACCCCAGCCTGCTTTGATATTTTGCATTGGCCAGAATGGTCCCCACAGGCTGGCTTGTCTGGAAGGTGGTCAGCTCACCCCGCTTTGTCATTGTAAGGGCATTGACATGTCTTCTGAGGACAACAGCTTGAGCTCTCACTGTCTGTATGCTGTTGTCCTTTTGAAAATGCCCACTGTTTAGGTCAGCATACAAGTGCATTGATGATCCTCACACTAGTTTTGGAAATTCTGATTGGTCCTGGCTTATACTAAAAATTAGGGTAAGTTCTGCCTGTCTGGGGAGTTGTTAATTTTCATGAGTAACAACAAGGTCTGGCTGTCAATATTTTTCTCTGGAGGCAAATGAATGCAGCCCTGGCAGTGGGTACCAGTTCGCTGACTTTGTGCTAGACTGGACTTGTACTGGGGGTTTATGAAGGCAGGGCAAGTGGGGAGCGAACTCAGCATTTGTAGCAGCACCTCAAACAGGTATGAGCAAGTCAGCTCCCCCTCCCAACCTCTTTTTTTATTCCAGCTGTGGGAATTTTTAGCCCTCAGGCTTAAATAGTTTTGTGTTGTAGTCAGTATAACAGAGTTGCATCCTTGCAGCGCTTTCGGGGAGGAAAAAGGCTTGTGTCATCATTCAAGTGTGTTATAGAAAATGGCTGAAGCTCTTTTGAGTTTCATGCTTAAGACAGTGCCAAATTATGAAACACATCATTTCCAATAATACATTTAACATTTTTCCTGTAACAAGAAGCAGGCTTCTGTTCTGTTGCTTATCTATAGTGTATAGTGGCAATATTTAATTTTATTTTTATCATCTCAGAAATCTCTTATAAGGTCATTTTCCCCTCCTTCGTCAAGTAAGCAACAATTATTAAATAAGTAACTTGACAGGAACATATACTTATGGAATTAAGTAATTTCTAGCTTGCTTTAATTCAATTAACATGATAATTGAATGTCAACTGATTGTCATTCAGGCAGTAAAGGCCCATTCTGATTCAGCAGCAGATTTGTTTCCTTACACAATATTTTATTTTCTGTATTGTCCCAGATGTGGAAATTGAATGTTGGCAGAAAAAACATCATTTCTGTATATGCAGGGTGGGTCAGCTTAATTTATTCTTATTCTCTTCAGCTTGTTATAGAAACCCCAAAACACCAAGATTACATTCATTTGTCTAGAAATGGAAGCTGCTGGCATTATTTTCCTACTGTGCTTCACGAATGCAAATTTACACAGCGTAACACACAGGTTCTTAGTTTACTATTTAATTACATTTCCGAAGTGCTACCAGTAAGGTAGCTTCAAGTTCCCTTACACTGTTTAGCAAAGTATGCAGCAATATAGAAGAAGATACTTTCCAAAAGTAGTAAGTATGAAACTCTACCTTGTGCATATAAGTATATAAGATAGCATTTGAATTAGGCCAGTGGGAAAAACAAATGCGCTGGGCTCCCCCATTGGTAACATAACAGCCTGGTACCAGCCCCCAGGTCATGACCATATGCAATGACCATATGTGTGGGCTACCAGTGCTGTAGCAGCTTACATTGAGAGCTGAACTCTTTTTATTAATAGTGGTACACATCCTTAAACTGACTGTCCCAAAGTTTCCTTTGGAGATAGAGGGGTTGTGGGTTATATGGTTAGCCACAAGCACTCACAAATACTAGATTTACCAAATAAAAACCACAGTAGAATATCTGCACTTCTGTTTTATGATGCCAACTTCTGGTCACGTTTTGCGTTATATATTTTAACTGCTGCTTAGTTCTTGTCTTCCTGGATCGTAAATTCCTTGAGGCAGGCTTTGTGTCTCCTGTGCTCTTCTACATGCTGGATAATATGAAACTCATCACTGATACATATAACTGAAATATACCTGTAATGCCTTGAGCCAAAGTTTTTGTTCTGGTTAGCAATCTTTTCCCAGTGAACTTCCTCTCAACTTGCTTGTGGAGGATTATCAACACATCACAGCACACTACGCAGCAGGACTGCTACCCTGTCCCATGTGGCTTGCACCCTTGTTCCCTTAGGGGAACAGGTCTCCCTTCCCCCAGTCATCATCACAAGAGCCAAAACAGGCACTCAAACGTCTGCAAACATGTCCTCAGTTTTGAATATCAGGTGCTAATGGAAGAAGGCACCAGTGACTACAGTCCCCTTTGATACTAGAGACTTGGAGACAGTGAGTTAAACTGACTGATGCTCTTAGAAGAAAAAGAGACTTTCAGAATTTGTGCCTCATGGTAGTCTGAAAAAGCTTTGTGTCTCCTAGCTGACAAAGCACATTACGAAGAACCATGCTACTTCCCTGGCTTTGCCTAAATAGCTGGTACGGGGATGACAAAGAAGGGGAAGTTTTCAGTTCATCTTGCAGACGTCTCCTTAGAGCTGACACTTGCAAGCAAGTTATGTTTGTCTTTTTAAAATGATGTAAAGGTGCCCACATTTGTTTTGATGGAAGTGTTCCATAAACCCCCAAAAATAGTATATGCAAAAATAGCAAATCAAAAAGCAACATGACCGATTTTGTCTTTTTGGTCTCTGCAGTGTTATTACCCATGGGAGTGTCATTTTCATGGGCTACAGTTACAGAAATGGCATCTGATAAAATACAGTAGGCCGCAATCCAGAATTAAATTCCACATTTAGATTGTCGTTCCTGGCCCTACATACCTAGGCTTATAGAGAAAACTTGTACTTTTTCCAAGTGGGAGACATATCTCTAGTTTTAATCTTCTGATTTTGCAGCAAAGGCACCTAGAGCTGCACACACTTGTCTAAAGTATGGAGAGAGATATTCCCACAGCAGTCAGGAAAAAAAATCCTCAGAATTGCTTAATGGATACTGAAATATGTTACCATTTGATTTTTAATCTAGGTACACACAGTAACAGAAAGAGGCCCAGGGCTAGCTATATGGCTCAGCAGTCTCTGACTGTAGAGCATGAAAAAGACACTGATGACATATTAGAGGCTTAGGAGAAAGAATTCAGTCTTTCTGGCATGCAGGGGAAAGATCACAGGCCAAATTCAGCTCTAGCACAAACAGTGAGACTTGACAGAGATCACTGGAAATTGCAGCCATTTGTGCCAGGCCTAAATTTGACCTTATAGGCTTGATGCTTGCAGCTTGCAGGAGTGGGACTGGGACTGTACATTTTATCAGAAGCATGTTGGATGAAACAAATGACATTAAACATATGATTTATGTGGTGATTACTTGCACTTGCTGGTATTCTTTCTTTAAAAAATAAGGATGTGAGCCTGAATGGAGCACAATAATTGGGCCTAAATCCAGTTTTGTACACAAATGATTAAAAGCCATGTTCCTATCAAGCTCGAATGTATGGATAAAGGGTGGGGAATAAGAATGAATAGAAAATTGAGGCTATTATTTGTGCACGTTGCTGCAGCACTACTTGGAATCCAGGGTCCTTTTGGCCCAGCTCCTTCCAAGTACAACAAGAAGGCGAAGTGCAGTTAAAGTCAACGTTCATAACTCGGCAGCCACGTGCGGTATTTATCTAGAAGTAGTATGTAGCAAACGGATATTAGAAATTTACCCCAGGCAGGGAGGTGTCTGATATTCCCCGCAACTTCAGTGCTCCTGGGAGGCTGCAGGAAGACCAAGCTGCCAGGTGGGCTGGGCAGGAGGCCAGCAGACGATAGCTTGTATTACCCTATACAGAGTAAGATGCTGCAGCTCCTATGGTGACCTACATTCATTTTATTTTTTTTGCAGCAGAGGGGAAGGTCTCCCATCCTGAGTGCACAGTGCAGTCCTGCTCAGCCCAGCTCTGGATGGGAGAGGAAGGTGCCAGCTGCCAGAAGTCCTGCAGCAAAAATGCATTGCAGACAAGGGGCCTGACACTGTTGCCTTCTGAAGTCAGTGGAAGTTAAGGGGTTCAGGGTCTGGCCCTGTGGAAACCAGGGCAATAAAACAATATGAAGATATAAATTTATACATATGTACATATATATACACAGACATGAGTTTGTATCTGCATGTATGCATGCCTATTCTTGGCCCATTTCTGTTCCGGCTCATTAAGCCCAGCTGCTTGCAGAGGAAGGGAGAAGAAGCAGACGCCAGGGTGAGGAACAGTTGTTTTAAACTCTTGTATGCACTCATTTACAGCTTCAAAGGGTAGAGATGCAATTTCAATACAGCAATTTGTCAAGAAAAACAGTGGATCTCCCAAGCAGGCCTGAGGTGCAACACTGGTAAAAGCGACTTCGCTGGTGCAGGTAGCTGGGAGGGGAGGTGTAAGGTTGCTGGCTGTTGTGCCTATTCCTGAATCCATTTTGCTTGTAATTCACTTTGGCAGTGTGCACACACAGATGTGTCTTCACTTCCTATTCTCATTTACAAAAATAAAACAAAGCTAAATTTAAATCTAGCGTGGTTGTTTATCTACTAAACTGAAGGTACATTCTCATCCTCTTACATGTGTGCTAAAGTTATTCCTTGGAGATTGCTTCATTAGGATGGAGATAATCATAAAAAAAGGCCCTTTTTAAAGGGGGAACAAGAGCTAGATAAACATCTACGTGAGTATATAAGCATATATAAAGAGCGAACAAACTGTAAATTTATGTTTTCAAAATGCTACTGACTACCTTGACCTGACGGTCTGTGAATCCTCTGGGCCTATTTCAGCAGCCACACTGCAGTCCCCTGAACTGTCTGACGTCCTGACACCGGGCACCCCCACATGCATGGCCATGCAACGGGAATGCAATGGCTCTTCCACCCATGGAATGAGCTCATTTGTCATGTCAAGCGATGGGACAGCGACACAGCATTGTGCCCCAGGAAGGAGGAGGAGCTAGGTGAGGTGTCCCCAGAGGCCAGGCAGAGCCAAGGCCTCTTGAAACACTGATCTTGGATCCATTTTGATCTGATTTGTGTCTCATGACACAAGAGATGCTTTGGAGATAGGAAGTGTTGGCCAGCATTACTTCTAAAGCCCCTCCTGATCCACCTGATTCATTCCAGCACTGGATAATGTGCTGCTACGTCTGAAACTTCCCTGTGATCAAAAGAGAAACTTAAAAAACACGCTTTGATATTTTTCATGCCCAAATCAGTCTGGGTTATTTTCAGTGACCAAAATAGAAATCCTTGAAAGCTTGTGGGTTATAGCAAAAATGGTAACAGTATCACAAGCGTTGACATTAATGCACAAGGACTTCAATTTACTTAAGTATTGGTAACATACAATCCTAGTTCCATCAGATGTTAAAGATCTGCAGCTTTTATCTAGTGGGTCTTTGAGCACCAATGAGGAGTAAATGATTCGATTTTGTGAGCTCCGAGGATTTGTCAGCTGCCTTGTAAGTATAATTCTGGCTCTTCATATTCCTGCTGCTTCTAATTTAGCAGGACAGGCTCATAATTGAAGCAAATTAACTATTTACACTTGCCACTTCTACCAGGGGAAGAGGACACATCAGCAGGAAAGAATGAGTGGGAAATTAAATTCTTCCCACTTCTGTCAGATCTGCCCTTATATAAACACATTAACAGTAATTTCATGAGGCGTCAAACATAGGAATAAATACTGAGGGATAAAATAATGAGGTGTTGGTATTGAGCTGAACTGTTGCTGCTAATATTACTGGGTATGAATTATGCAGCCTGAAAGAAGGCATATGTTACAGCACTCAAACAGTCGCTTCGCCAGCTTCTTCTGATCATTACATTTTGGGTCCCCGAGGTGAACCCATCCTTCTTCCCGCTGCAAGGCCAGTGCAACATTTAAGCAAACACATAGAAACACATACACACATGCATACGTACGTACGCACACTAAGCTGTTCATAGGAGGCCAAATTCATTCCTGCTAGAATTCCAGTTAAGTCACTGAAGTTACACCAGAGATTAATTTTGTTGAATGTTGAATAGACATTCAATTCCATTTTTAGAATAATAGCACATTTATTAAGGTCTTTGGCTGAAGTTTTAAAGTTACAATAATGTAAACAAGAACATTTTGTTTGTAATTTGCCACATCTATTACAGCTTTACTAAGACTCCAATTAGAAACTTAAGGTTCATTTAGTACACACACACATCTGTTACTGATTTAAAATGACTTTCCTTTTTCATCTAAGGACAGAAAATGACCTAAGTAGCCTTTTTACCCAGTTTGAACCAGCGTTCTGTCTGAAGGCCAGAGACTCGACCATTTAACATGCTGAACCCTCTTTCCTGGGGGCTGTTTTTCTCCCCTTTGCAGCAAAAATGTGTGCAAAGGGCAAAGATGTACATCAATAAGCTATAAAAATGGGATGCACAGAAGTATAGTACTAACTAAGGAGAAAACAGTGTTTGTGATTGTAAGAGGGGAACTAGAAAAGCCACTGAAAATATCCCTGTGCTATGGCTACAGCACTGAGGAGAACGTACCACAACATACTACTGCTACAGCTGCTTTCCATTCACAGGTATATTAATCTGACCAGCTTTAGAAAACATTTACAGTGAAAAATGGAGGAAAATGCACGGTCGCTGCTTCTGACCATGTGTAATTATTGTACCCAATTCAGAATTTGAGAAGAAACCATGACAAAGTCCACCATGACACTAAGGTCCCTTTAATTTCTAGACTCCTCTGTGTAAATAGGTTTGGACAAAAAAAACACAGACACACACCAGCGTTGTTTGCAAATGGCCCTTGTACACTCAGAAATTAATGGGAACAGTTATAGCATATGACCCAAAAACGAAAATGTCTTCATATGGTAAAATGAGAGCGGAAGTACACTGTTATCTGCTTTAATCTAACAGATTGCAATATTCTCACGGTAAGAGCATTAGTGTGTGATACATTTTAAGTATAACTCCCCTCTAACTTCAGTATGGCATCTACCATCATCTAGTTCACAACAACATTTCCTTTTTTGTCATTCAAATCCTATTTTCTCAAACAACATTTTCCTAGTTTCCTCACAGTTTGAAAAACATATGCGGTTCTTGCACAAACCCTTTCAAGCTACAGTCTAATATGTCAGGTTATCAAAATTTTTTTGCAAAGGCTTGGACATATATATACTGCCCTTAGGTCGTCACTGTAGTGAGTTTCAATACCTTTATTTATTCTGTGGTCAATCTTCAGGAATAAACAAGAATAATTCTATGCATCTCAGAAAAAGCTGGCTCAGGTCGTACGAACAAAGATTTCATTTTGGCATGAAAACATGAGGTTATTCTTCTTTCTCAATAGATGCATTATGTTCTACTTTCCGATTCATTTATATTTACTATTTAAATAGTAAAAGGAGTTCCAATTCAGGAAACATAATTTGGAAACATAATTCTATTTAAATTCCAGAATAAGCATTAGCTTCCAAAACATAAAAGCCAGAAGCTTTATGATAATTGAATCCTTTTCAGCAAGTATAATTCATCAATAAAGTATTCCTCTAATGATGTTATTGTTTCTTTATTTAACTATTTTTGAATTTCTGAAACTTCTTCAATGCCAAATTCCAAATGCTACATTAATCATTTGTATTTTTAGAGTCCAATTTTCCTACTAGAGACATAGGTTTCATAACAGTTACTAATGCTCTGGATCTGAAAAATTAGGCCTTTAAAATACAGACTGTCTAGTCAGTTAAGATGTCTTGTAATCATTACTTTGTACTATTAGATCCCTAATGGAATAAAGAATGAGTTTAAATTTATTCTAGAAAATAGGATTGCCAATTTTTTTAAATAGGGACTATCTTTTATTCTTTTTGTACAGTGCTAGATTAGAAAGGGCCTGGGCCTGGAGTTTTAACAATGTGCTTAATAGATGATAATGAATAGGCAAAATGAGTCAAAGAGCAACAAAGATATGCTAACACAAACTCTTGGAATAATTGGCTTAAAAATCTAGTTGCAGCCATTTTTTCATGGATGTGTCATGTGGATTCCATAACACATCCTTCTGCTGTGTTCCAACTTAAATTAAGGACAAAAGAGATAAGGAAAATAAATTTTGTTCTGCTGTTCCAGTGTACAACTTATTCAATTATTGCTTTCAACCACGAATAGGAAATCCAAGTTAAAGCTGGAAATTTTAGGCTTTTATGCACTTTTCTTAAACAGAATTCTGTGGAGAGACTTCAATTTTCTGCTGGTACTACTAACACGACAAGTTCAAAGGAAATGTGCATTTTATAGTCTTTTAGGTTTATCTCCATTGTACGGTCTTGGACTATTATTCATGAAGTCATGTTTTCTGCTTTGCAAGTGGAGCAAATATTATGGAAGGAAAAACTGCACCACTGCAACAGCCACAAATTAAGGGTCATTATGAAAAATGGTGGAGAAAACCAAGCACAAGATCTTGTTTGGTGTCATCATTAGAGAGATGTAAGATTAACTACATTAACAAACTCTTGAGAAATCCAGGTCTCTGCCTTTCACCATTTCAGGATTTGGATCCACAATCCCACAGGCAAGCAAGATGGGTCCAAGATACAGATCTAACTACTTGGAGCATTCCTGAGGTATGTGTTTGGGTGTGCAGATTTCAACATGGGGAGTGATTCTGGGCAGGTACGCAGGACAAGGAGGAATGGCATCAAAACCTCTTGCTTGTGAACTTAACTAAAACCATAGTCAGTGTTTTTTCTGAGTCAAAAGTGAACACTCATCATCATGGTCCCGAAAAGTAATGTTCAACTACAAGAGAACTGCTGTACTGGGAAGGTCTAAGCAACCTGTCAGATCAAGGACGTAACCTTGGCCGTTGCTGGACATATTAAAAAAGGCAGAAAGAAGAGAAAACACAACAAAATAACTCCAGTGTGCTAGGCCAAGTGAATTCTCTGACCCCTGTGTTCAGAAAGCTACCTTTCCTCCAGCTAAACCTTCCAAATGCTGACCTTATTCAACGGTGGATACTAGGCAAATAAACTTTTTTTTTTCAGTCAGAGTGCCAAATCTTAATTCTTATTACACTGTTATCTTTAACAGGGATCTAGATGTACCTACACCATCCAGTTATTAGCAAAGAAAACCTTTTTTTTTCAAGTCCAAATGATTTTACCTACCAAAAAATCATAGCAATATTTTCCTTTTAATTCTTAGCCTTATTAACTATGATTGTGTAATGATAATATGCTCAGTGTGAATGACTGAGATGCAGTTTTGTCCCAGTACTTTTCCTCTCTCTGCACTGACATCAAGCCCCACCCAGGCCTCCTGCAGCCAATGTAACTCTCACTCAGCACATCCTTTCTCTCTGTATCTGTTTCTTTCTTAAAGTTGCCATTTCTTTATCTACCCAATCCATTCTGTTGGCAGATAGCAAAAATGCAACCAATAACAACAGAAAAGCAATTTTATCCTACAGCAAGGATGAATGGTATTTGCCAGCCATCACCACTGTAAACTCATGAACGTGGTGAGCTTCACCCACAGTTGCCCACTTTTACATAGGATCTGACTGACTTGGAAGGATTACTGCAAAGGTTCAGATCCAGCTCTGCTGACCTTGTTACAGAACCAAGGCCTTTCCTGTTGGCAGATAGCAAAAATGCAACCAATAACAACAGAAAAGCAATTTTATCCTACAGCAAGGATGAATGGTATTTGCCAGCCATCACCACTGTAAACTCATGAACGTGGTGAGCTTCACCCACAGTTGCCCACTTTTACATAGGATCTGACTGACTTGGAAGGATTACTGCAAAGGTTCAGATCCAGCTCTGCTGACCTTGTTACAGAACCAAGGCCTTTCCTGTTGGCAGATAGCAAAAATGCAACCAATAACAACAGAAAAGCAATTTTATCCTACAGCAAGGATGAATGGTATTTGCCAGCCATCACCACTGTAAACTCATGAACGTGGTGAGCTTCACCCACAGTTGCCCACTTTTACATAGGATCTGACTGACTTGGAAGGATTACTGCAAAGGTTCAGATCCAGCTCTGCTGACCTTGTTACAGAACCAAGGCCTTTCCTGTTGGCAGATAGCAAAAATGCAACCAATAACAACAGAAAAGCAATTTTATCCTACAGCAAGGATGAATGGTATTTGCCAGCCATCACCACTGTAAACTCATGAACGTGGTGAGCTTCACCCACAGTTGCCCACTTTTACATAGGATCTGACTGACTTGGAAGGATTACTGCAAAGGTTCAGATCCAGCTCTGCTGACCTTGTTACAGAACCAAGGCCTTTCCTGTTGGCAGATAGCAAAAATGCAACCAATAACAACAGAAAAGCAATTTTATCCTACAGCAAGGATGAATGGTATTTGCCAGCCATCACCACTGTAAACTCATGAACGTGGTGAGCTTCACCCACAGTTGCCCACTTTTACATAGGATCTGACTGACTTGGAAGGATTACTGCAAAGGTTCAGATCCAGCTCTGCTGACCTTGTTACAGAACCAAGGCCTTTCCTGTTGGCAGATAGCAAAAATGCAACCAATAACAACAGAAAAGCAATTTTATCCTACAGCAAGGATGAATGGTATTTGCCAGCCATCACCACTGTAAACTCATGAACGTGGTGAGCTTCACCCACAGTTGCCCACTTTTACATAGGATCTGACTGACTTGGAAGGATTACTGCAAAGGTTCAGATCCAGCTCTGCTGACCTTGTTACAGAACCAAGGCCTTTCCTGTTGGCAGATAGCAAAAATGCAACCAATAACAACAGAAAAGCAATTTTATCCTACAGCAAGGATGAATGGTATTTGCCAGCCATCACCACTGTAAACTCATGAACGTGGTGAGCTTCACCCACAGTTGCCCACTTTTACATAGGATCTGACTGACTCCAATCCATTCTGTTGGCAGATAGCAAAAATGCAACCAATAACAACAGAAAAGCAATTTTATCCTACAGCAAGGATGAATGGTATTTGCCAGCCATCACCACTGTAAACTCATGAACGTGGTGAGCTTCACCCACAGTTGCCCACTTTTACATAGGATCTGACTGACTCCAATCCATTCTGTTGGCAGATAGCAAAAATGCAACCAATAACAACAGAAAAGCAATTTTATCCTACAGCAAGGATGAATGGTATTTGCCAGCCATCACCACTGTAAACTCATGAACGTGGTGAGCTTCACCCACAGTTGCCCACTTTTACATAGGATCTGACTGACTCCAATCCATTCTGTTGGCAGATAGCAAAAATGCAACCAATAACAACAGAAAAGCAATTTTATCCTACAGCAAGGATGAATGGTATTTGCCAGCCATCACCACTGTAAACTCATGAACGTGGTGAGCTTCACCCAGAGTTGCCCACTTTTACATAGGATCTGACTGACTTGGAATGATTACTGCAAAGGTTCAGAT
>VYZW01014923.1:34416-51354 GCA_013401315.1 Balaeniceps rex
AGCAAAAAACTTTTCTATTTTTCTATATACATCACTGTGTGGTGTCCAACAGGGCCCAGGTGACTACAGTGAACAACCTGGATCTCTGTGGTTTACTAAGCACAGCAATAAAGTGATGACCACAATTTGAAAATGAAGTTGCTTGTTTCCTGAGCATTATGTTACAATAGATGCATCTTTAGTACAAGGTTGATGGCCATGGAGCCTATTGGCAGGATTTTGGAAAATATGGAGAAACAGAAGCAGTGTGCAGTGTGCTACCCATTACTAAGTCATCCAACTTCTAGTCTCTTGCTATTATTTCATTCTACAGGGTACACAAAACTACTAGCTAAATGGTAATTAACTAGGGCTCCTTAGTTAATTTGGCAGTCTAAACTCTTCAGATGGTTCTGTGCAAACTCCATGAGCAAGGAGGCTTGACACTAATTTGGGCTATAGTTAAAATTTTACCTCTTACTTGCTAAAGTCTTCCTCTTTTCAGAGTATTTTTGGACCAATGGGATTTAAAGGTCTCTGTATATTAGGATACCACATTACTTAAACTACCCTTAAACTAGGTGATATGCTGCAGAAACTTGTGTAAGAAGTCTTCTGGTAAGCTGTTCTGAGAACAGCTCTAAAATCTTATTCTCCAACCTGAATGATCAAGAGACTTCAAAACCCCACTGTTAAAAAGAGAGTACTCACAGGGGAAATTCTGTTTGTCTTATATGAAAATAACGAAATAAAAAGAATACCAGAATTCTAGTACTAATAACCTTGCAAATGGCTGAGATGATGGCCTACCTTATGCTCCCATCAGTCTATCAGCTTCATAGACTCCAATTTGAACCACCAAAGCAGAGACAGATGGGAAATAAAATAAAAACCATATATATTCTGCTAGGCATAGACTTGTGCCTCAAAATCCCTGGAGGTGTAGTTAGCTCATGGTAATCCACCTCCTGTCATGGCTTATTGCTTAATTATGGTGATGTATTTAACTTATTTATCACAAGAAAGCAATAATCTTTCACTTTAAAAAAGTGTACATTAACCATGTTGCACACATAATAGATCACAAGAATATCTAGTGTAGGATTTAAAACTATCAAGTAAGGCACATTGTTGATATCTAAATGTCCCTTGAGAAGCTGGAAAATGTCTATAAGCATATTTAAAATAAACTGCAATAGTACCAAAACCTTTAATGGAGCTAGGAGAGCTGTTTTATGCACACTATCTTGCAGTAATCGCTGTAGTTTAAAATAGATTTTAATCAAGCACCATCTGCATAATAGGCTGAACAGACAACATAGAATTCTACTTATAACTCTTATCATATAAAGTAAATATTGTAAAACCTCTACCACATAAAGAGAATATGCTGCAGCAGTTCTTTAGTAATCGTGTTTCTGTTAGTTAATTCTTGCTACTTGCAGTCCTCTTACTATCTTCCCTCTAAAATACATTATTTGAAATTCTCTCATAAGTGACAGTCAAATGAGCATGGAAGAAAACCCTGTTATCCATCTATGAAGAAATACATATTTGCAAACCACTAATGCTTCCAGCAGCTCACAATTATGCTTGGCAATAACCGAATACATGTTTAACAATCCAACAGTATGAATTATGGCAGAAATTACATAAATGTAACATTCCAATGTTGAGGTGGTCAGAATAAAGCATGTGGTAACTGGCCATTTTGCTTAGAACGTTTTTATAGTTACAACTCTTGATTTTTAAGTTCTCCCTTTTTTCTTCTTCTAACCATAGTCCCACATATTAGATTTAGAAGAATTAAGGAGACTTAGGGATGTACACCACTTGCAGAAACAATATCCTTGGTCTGAGGCTACATTTCATATTTCCATGGACCTAGCAGCCTTCTGACTGAATATACGTAGCCTTATAATTATGCTACTGTTGTCACTGATCTTATGGTCAAGCAACCTCAGCTGTCTTGCCTTTAGAGCAACAGTGTGTAGGGCAACTGAGCCCTCTATAATGCAGCTCCTTTCCCTTTTTTGTGCAAGGGAATATAGGACGTTTAAAGTCCAAAAGGTCTATATGAAAGAGCCTTTATGAGAATGAGTATTGCCAAAAAATATTTAGCAGCTGCTGCCATTAGTTCTGTGTATGTTGGATAAGGCTTACAACAATTTGTATATTTACCATAGAATGAACATCCAAGAAGCTCAGTACATGAACAATTACATCAGTTTGTAAAGTTTCCTTATTACTGGCATTTGGAATATATACGTTAAGCTGAAATGGTCATTTCCTCCATGCATGGAAATCAGTGGTTCACTAGGGATACAATTTTATTTTTAGTCCAAATGTATATAATGTACATATTCATTCATACCTTCTGTCATCCTCTTTCTATAAATTCATGCAAACATGAACAGGACACTGAGATTTCTGTATTTTTTTCTCTAGATAGAAATAGGTATAGTTGTTAGGGAATTCTCTACCAAATCTACTGTCAAAGGACCAGTGACTTCTCTTTCACACATAAGGCTGGGCATTCAGTTGGTATAAACTAAAGGAGGTCATCTGACACTGAGGTGATTTTCCATTTGAAAATGTACTTTGTCTTTTTGATCAATGTTGGTACATAGGCAAACATCTTCTCCTGCTGGTTAAATAGGGAGAACATCACTGTTGCTACTAATGATATGGCGAATTCAGTTGTTTTTCACACAGTCCTGATGGCAGGAACATCTTACTGACTTCATGAAGCTGCTCAAACATGGTGAGCTCTAGCAGCTACTACGTGACCGCAACACGTGCACTTCTACTGAAGGACTGAATAATGAGCTCTGGCTCTGATCTATTAAGTAATATTACACATCTACATGACAGTTTATAAAACAAAGAGAAAACTCCAAATTTAGCAAAGTTATATACAGGTAAAAGAAGTTCTCACAAGAGACAGAATAACCGCTCTATCTCTTGCTGTCCCCATCCAGTGCCTTCTTTCATGGGGAGAAGGTTTTTTGGAGTGAGAAGAAGCCTCCAAAGCACCTCTGAGAAAATTTAATACTGTTGTGGCTGGGGAGAAGGATCTCCACAGAAAGCTGGTTTATTCTAAGTATCCATATCCATTCATTGGCAGCTTCCAGGAAGAGCAGTGTGACAGACAAATACACAGCAGAGGGGTTTAAATCGTGAACTGCAACAATACACTAGCTTCTTATGCTGATTATTCAAACCCTCTTGTCTTTTACGGAGGGAACTACAACAGAACCGTTGCGTTGGATCAGGTGTGCCAGCCCACTGCCCATCTCCGATGGTGGCCAACTTCAGGCGTTTTCAGGAAGAGCTAAGAAATCCCACAGAAGACAGATATGCCATAATCTGCCCCCATTAAGCTTGCATTTTGATCCCTACTAGTTGGAGACTAATTTAAGCCCTCTATCATTATTAACCAAGTTTAATATCCTTTAAAACACTTCTTTTAGCAGAGAAATTATAATTATCAAAGAATTTTAAGGCAACGTATCAACTTCAGCATACTGAAGTATTTTTCTTAATTTTGTATTGTGTGTTGTGCCTTTTCTCATCTTTTTCTGCTTAAACTGAGCATGAGAGAATTTTAAAGAGAGTCTTCCAAAATAACATGTCTTGTTAAAAAGTTGAACACTATATAAACTGGCTTCCACAGAGAAAGGACCAAGTTTTACTTGGTCTGCAGTGCTTAGTATTTCTTTATTGAAAACATTAGCTTCAGGTGAGTACTGTCTGCATGAAACCACAACCCTACACTTTTGCTAGCACAAAGTGTTACAGTGAAAAAGTACGTGCAAAATATGGGTTAGATAACTGAAATATTTGATAGAAGCAGAAAGGATATCTTAATTATTTGAGTGGATGTTTTCTCCAGAAGTTCAGAGCACCTTGCACACTCCCATCAATATATGTAAAAATATTAGCAAAGCAACAGGAGTAGCAAATAAATTATTCTGAAAAAGTAAAGGCTGCCTGGAATTGTTTTTACATAGCTGTATTCTAGAGTCTCCCTCAGTAAGGAAGTGCTCATTTAAAATGTATGAATTATTCAGTAATTTTTAAAACCTAAAGTTTGTGAAATAAGGGGAAAATCCTGAAATAAAACTTTTGAATCAGAATTTATTCAAAATGTAGTAAAACATATGTCTCCAATTACATGATTATCTTATAGCTTGAGGCATGAAAAACAATATAATTTGAAAACAAATCGGACTTACATTTCTTGACTGGATTATACCTCCTCAGTGACTCACAATATGTTTTCTTCACATTCCTCTCAAGTCTGCAACTTTTCCCCACAAGATATGGCGATGGTACAACATTTTCACTACACTGCAGGACTGCTGTAACAGGACTGCTATTTTGTAGTGACCATAAAATAGAGCTAAAGAGGTTCTCAATTTCAATATGCTCTATTCCTGGTTTATGGGATGACTTTGTGCTAAGTCCCAAGATTTTTGTGTCTCAGCTTTTGTGTCTGCAAAATTAAAATAATACACTCGTGTATTTTGCGGGAAGTTTTCAGGATTTGTGGAGGTTTGGGAGGTTTTTGCATGCAAAACCTGCTATATAAATTGACATTTATCCTTTAAATAAGGGTCTTGTTAATTATTTAAATTACTATTATTTCTTCATGCCTGTACTGACACTAACATGAAGCTTAAACATGTCATGGTGGAGTGTCAGCACCTCCCAGACATAAATGCATAATGGGTCTTCAAGATTTTCAAGGTAAGAATTTTAAAGTTCGTAGAGGATCTTTCTGTTCTGGTTGCTATGATGTTCTGTTTACTCGTCCTGTGACCAAGTAGCAAAGACCAGCATATTGTACAGATTGTTCATACTTTTTATAGCAGTAACTTGATCTTTAACTGGGAACAAACATCCCTTCTATGCAAGTGAGAAAACTCAACCTTTATATTAAAGTCCTAAAGGAATGGCTATCCTTTTAGTGTTTTACAGGATTCCAGTTTGCTCTCATGAAGAGGAATGATGTAATTTACTCAAGCTGCCTGAAGAATTGACTGGAAACTAGAAGTTCTGTATTCATAACCCTTTATTCACTTCAGTCAACCACCAACAATGTATAAAGTATCACCTTAATAACTGTGGCCATATGATTCATTTAGCAGGTCCTAAAAATATCCACCATTTACATTGTAATCCTAGCATCTAAGCCTACCTTAGAGCTATCTTCTCCTTCATCTTCATGGACTGAACTGGATGGTGAAGGAGTTGCAGATTTGCTTCCAGGTGGAGAGGGCGAGTTGTGAGGAACATTGTTTCCACCCATATTCAAACCAAGCTGTGCACTGAGCTGGGACTGGTTAATAGTAGTCAGCTGCCCGTGCTGCATCATTCCTGGCTGCCTAATATCTGCAGGTTGAACCCTTGGCCTCATGGTTGCCATCTGAGGATGGGAACTATACTGGGCTCCTTCTGTATTCCGTAAATCTTGCATCTACAAGAGGAAAAAAACTGTATTAAGTATATCACTAATAAAGTGTTCTGTTCCTTTAGACCTCTGTTGGCCTGATTGGCTATATAAAGCTTAAAATAAATGGCAAGTACTTAAATAAACATGTAAATACTGGAAATAAACAGAGTAAGGATATGATTGACATTTGCATAACACTGACTGTTATAAACGACTCAGGCTCTAGCCTTAACCCCGTGGGAATAGCAAAAAGCAATGAAAGCTTGTTTCTTTATAGGGGGAACAAAAGGGCACTGCTTTCTGTAACTGCATGTAGAGTATTTCAGAAATGCTAACAAACAGGGACAGATTTGCACTCTGAAGTTTAGAACCAGATCAGAACATGAATATCCTCAAAATTCAAGACAATTTCCAGATCCTACTTTTCTTCTTAGGATTTTTGAGTTGTGAATTTGGGAGCTGCAGTTTTCAGAGTTTGAATATCTAGTATTAGGTCCAAATCCATTTTTCCTGGTGCTGCCCAATGAGATACTGGAATTTTCAGGATTCAGATGACTGACAAGAAGGATGCATTGATAGACTGATTAAATGATTTCTGAGTTGATTTGCCGCTGAGACATATATGAATGGAAAGCTTGGAAATCGCAGGACTGACAAATGAATCCATTGTGCTATATGGGTCACTGCTTCTTAGCATTAACGAGACATACTATTTTAATGCAAGCAACAAATTCAGTCTCTGCAAGGATAAGAATTAAAAGCACTGGAGGATGAAACTCCTTTCTTGTCCAGAGGTCAAATGTACTATACACATACACTACAGCAGATTGCCTCTAACGTCTTTTCAGTATACTCATACAGAAACATGACAAATAGCAAAGAGTATCAGGGAGAAGCTCAGATTTAAGCTTAGGTGTTCTGTGGGTGATTTAAAATTGAAGTGTCAATTCAGAGCTGAAATGAAATAGATATAGTTGTCTTTCCATGCATCAGACAAACATGCCATACGTATCGAGAGGAATCTGACAGTAACTACCATTGTGTAAGTTCCATTACGATAAGGACATGTGTTAATGGTTCAATATATTAACATAACCACATTTATTCTACTGACAGTCTTTGTTAGACATGTCATCTGAATTGTATAAAGATCACTCAGATTTTTTTTTTTTTAAACTTTTTATAGCTCGTGACTTCTATAACCTATCTCTCTCTCATACACAGACTCCTATATATCACAGCAATCTGTAAGATACCTTTCAACCAGTAATGCACAGAAAAAGAAAAGATAAACCTGTAACTTCACCTTTTCTCTTATTATTGATAGTGTAAAAATTTATCAATTTTAGGGAGATACTTTATGAGCCTGGGGATTGATTTTTGTAAAGCTGACTGGTTGGCAGTAAATCAAACTAATAATACCATTAGTTATGGCATACTTACCACTTTACATGTACATGTGTCTCTGAAAAGTATTTGAAATGGCTTCTGACAATGTGACATCACAATTACACCTGTATTTATATTGCTTTAGAAATTAATAGCTTTTGGTAAAAAAGGGTTATCGATACAAACACATTCAAGTTCATTTAATGACTACTAAAGCACCGGAGGAGAGGGCCAGAAACAGCGCAGTGTATGAAATCAATTGAAGGCTGAAATTTGAATCCTGGCAGACTTATATTTTTAAAGATTGCTACTGAATTCTTGTTCCCTTCCCTCCAATATCAGCTCCCCTCCTCGCCAAACATATTAGCCTTGAAAGCTATCATTATCTCTGCCTCTAGCAGATAACCCATATCAAAACAGTTGTGCCCATGAAGCTGTAACTGCTGCTCGGCCATTTGCTCCGGATCCAGCTGTTGGGCTGGGCAGCAGTTGGGGAATGCGGAGCGGGAGCGTGGGCTGCCCTGGGCCCTCTTGGCCGGTGTGGGGTGAGCAGGCAGGGGATGGAAACCCACCTGGTACCTCGTCTGCGGGGAAGAGGGAGGCAAAACCCTCCCAAAAGCCCTCCCTTCACCCCGTCTGTGGTGCTTGACCCTCAGCGAGGGTGTGTGCCCTCCTCGGGGCACCCACCACCCTGCAGGGGCTGAGCCCACACTGCCCCACTTGCAAACACCTTGGGTTTGCATGGGCAGCACCTCATGGTGCTGGATCGGGGCTGGGAATAAACCCCCTCATGAAAGACTGGAAAAGCAAGACCACTTTTTAATAAGAAAATGCATCCTCATGATTTTATGAACCGCAGAAAGGAAACAAGCATTATCTGAAACTCCTAACAACTCTTACTTTGAATGAACTTGAAAAATAGCTACCTCTGAAAGCAGGACAAAGGTTATAATTTTAATTACTTTTCCCCAAGTAAAACGTAATGTAATTGCTATTATTTGAATGCTCTCTCCTTTATTAAGAACTCTTCATGTGAGCTTCAAATATTATCAGATAGGTACTGCAAAACATTCTGTGTTTGTCATCTTTAAAGAACATATATTTTTAAACAGTCTGTGATTCACATGGAGCTCCGGCGCTGAACATACACTGTGTTTTCAGATAACACGACACCAACTGGATGGTACTGGATGCATCTCCATACAAAACATGTGTGTGTGTGTATACATACATATATATATTTATATTTGCAAGAGAACCCTTCACTAGTGAAATTCTAAGGACTGCAAATGAGGTGGTGCAGTAGGAAAAAGCCCAGTATTTTTCTTTTCACATGAATTCAGCTTGTCTTCTGAATTTTTAAAACAGATGAATACCAGACCACCTTTACAAAACCAGGTGTAAGCAGCAAGTAAGTTTGTTTAACAGTACATGTTCCCTTTTAGATGCTAAGCCAGAAACCCTCACCTAAGGGACCTGCCTGAAGAGAACACGCCAGTTTAAATCCATTGCAGAGAGATGTGGCCCTCAGCAAGGAGGGTCCACATCTGCAGATGAGGTTTCTGGCTCACCTCTCTGCCACACACCGCAGAGCCTGCCTTCCCCCATCCTGCCCCTTCCTAGTGAAAAAGTGGGATTGTCTAAGAAAATGGAAACTGCTCATTCCTTGAGTAAGAATGGGGAGCTAGCCACATAACTGTGAAAAGCTATGAGATGACACCGTGAAAAGCATGTTATGATGAACCTTCAGGTTCCTAAAGGATCAACAAACCAAGAACTGTCCCATCTTTCCTCTTGGGTTCAAGAACAGTCCCACCCATGAAAACCACACACTTGGGTCACTGCTGTGGCATGACAGTCCGCCCCTGTTTCAAACGCCATGACAACCTCGTCTCTGCAGGAACAGTGGCACTAATCAGACACACTCTCTGTCAACATTACATGCAGGGTATGACCAATTTCTTTTATACTACTTCAAAATCAGAAGCTTCCTATTCCTTGTTCCTCCAGATGGAGTTTTACAAAGCCCACCAATGTGTAGCTGCGCTGGAGCCGTATTCAGTATGCAGAAGCAATATCGCAAACACACTCCTGCCGAATGCAAAGCCGAATACAAATCCTGCTGGGTGGCAGAATGCCAAATGGAAGAACAAAGTTAAAGAGTTTGAGTGTTACAGAGGATAAGGACAGTCTTAAACTGATGCCTTCAATGGTCTCTCTGATGAGGTAATAATGATAATATCTGGCACTTTAATATCATTCTCCATCTGTCAGTTCCAGGATGTTTCACAACTTGTGTTATATTCAGCTTTAGAACATGCCTGGTTTTATTTTGGTTTTACTAACGGCGAAGCTATGATACATTTCTTTTCATGGCTATTTTTTTTTTCTGTTTGCATTTTGCTTATAAGCAGAAACTGAGCATCCACCCATATAAGTGTTTGACTGCAAGTTAAAAGACGTAGTAAAAGCCGCTAATTCTGAGGTGTGTACCAATAACCCTTATCAGCACATGTTTAGTGCAAAACCAGAACAGGACTGTCTGGCTGAAAACAAGCTCCTAATGCCCTGCTCAAAGCTCCTAAGGTACTAAGAATAAAGCTAAAGTGCTTTAAACATCAGACCATCATTCTCCCCATCAGCTTAAAGCAAAAACAAAGCAAAGCATGCAATGCAGAACACAGTGATATCAGCCCTGCACAGAAACATCTTACTGCAGGACAATGTGAGTACAGTATCCTAATCACAGAATCAGAGAAAATAGTGCTAGAAGGGACCTCAAAAGGTTATTTAGTCCAACACTTTATCTCGCAGCAGGATTAGCTAAACCTAAATCATTTCTGACAGATGTTTGTCTAACCTCTTCATAACCTCCCTAGGCAATTCTTGTGCTTAACTATCCTTACAGTGGAAAGGGCTTTTTTCCGTAATGTCTCACCTAAATCTCCTTTGTTGTAATTTAAACCTACTACTTTTTGCTCTGCTCCCAGTGGACATGAAGAATGTTTTTCTCCTTCTTTACAGAAAAGTTGTACACACTAGAAGGCTATTATGAATTTCCTTTCAGTTTTTTCTTCTTTAGACTAAACAACTAAACCTGAAGATTGAAAGACTTTTTTCATATGCTGTGTTTTCCACACCTCTGATCATTCTTCCTGCTGTCCTCTGGACTATGTCCAGTAACCTCCATCTTTCCTGAAATATTGTGCCCCAAAGTCCACAAAATATAGATATTCTTATCTGACACAGCATTCAGATAGAATCCTTCATCTCTCACAGGATATAGCATATAGCATTAAAAAATCCCTAATTATCTGTCTTTTTGATACAAGCTGGTTAACCCATGCAAGATGCAGAAAGAGTCAAATTACAGGACACTGAACTAATGTCCCAGAAGGTAGCTTTAGGAAGCAAATAATTTTTTTCTAAGAAGCATCAGGCAGGCAGTTACAAAAGGAATGTGTTGTTAGCAAAATAATTCCCACATTATTTTTCTTGTTATAATTAAGAACTGTGATGCAACATCTCTCTGAAAAGCTGTGAAAGTCCAAATTGTCCCTCCCTATTTAAATTAATTTACAATAAATGTTGTCATTAAATGAAAGAAGAAAGACAGGTTGCCTAACAGATCGAAGTAAATACAACAGGTGTAAGTATATGCAAGAAACACTAGGGATAATACACTGGAGACGAAAACATTAAAACATGAGAAATACACGGGGCTTACTCACTGAAGCAAGTGGAGATCACATATCTCAGTACCCCAGGCAAATTCATATCAAGGCACAGCAGGCATTATTTCTATTACCACTATCAGGTCTTACAATGATTTTTACTCAGTTTTCTATCTGAGATCTCTTACAAACTTTTCTGATGGACACTGTGGAAGTAGTTGACAGTTCTTTGCTTCTTGTCTAAGTGGTCAAGGTAAGTCAGAGAGCATCAGTTTTTCATACTATAGGAAGCTATGTTTCAATCAATTAATTAAAAAAAAATTGGGAGAAAACCCCAAGGGATCTTTTAAGTGTTATCTATGAAGATACCCACAGTGTGCTTCCTTCTTCACTGGCATCACCCATCTGAGTCACCATGTAGGTATCACAGACATTCTTTGGTAGGCAGAAGGGGTTTCTGTTATTAGTCATATTCTCATTTATATTCCCAGGACAACTTGTGCCACTACCTGTGCCGTATTAAACCTGAATGTTTGTCTGTTCCCAAATAATGCTACATTAAAATGCAGCACTAGCCCCAGTTGTGCCAGCCTCCTGAAAAGCCCTGAGATTTGCTTAGAAATGTTACTGGTTTTGGTTTAGGTGTTCTAATTGTCTTCTACCATAAGCCAATGCACATCTGCAAGATGTTGTCCAGTGACACAGAGATGCTCATTAAAAAAGAGAGAAAAAAAAATTTAATTCCTACATAATCACTTGACTGTCTATGTCAAGGTTTCAAAAGAGAAGAAAAGATAACATTAAGTTGCCAAACAGGTTTGTGAGAGCTGGCACACAGAGAAGGAATTGTGTTTGGGAGACCATACCCACCACTTATGATCAAAATATCAATTACAAACCCAAAAAAACTCATAAATTTTTTAATGATCCAAAATGCAAGCAATATTCATCATACAATCAGAGCTAAATTTAAACTTAAAAGAGTGTCTAAAAATACAGAAATGACCATTTTAGACACGTTTCACTCAGTTCATACTGATAATCAAGCAGTAGTACCTTGTGGTTATTCAATGGTGGTTAGGATCCTAGGTTAAGAGCAACTGAATCAAAAGCAAACCATGTAGTTTCATGTATTGTTTTCCATCATGGTGATGCTATTCAGTGAGATAACTTACAACGTGAGATAACTTTAACATCTGTATTTGTACACTAGAGAAAAACAAAAAGTGACCCCTCTATTTAGAAGTCCGAAATCTGACAAGAAGTTAGGTTCACTGATTAGAGTGGATAAAGCTGGTAACTGGTACGTATGTCCTGTCATGAACAAAGGCTGATCAAACCCAACAATCCACGGACCATCAGATTTTTGTTTCCATTCAGTTAAAGTAGAAATCATATCTGCAACCAAGTCTTCTTTTAGCACATATATAAGAGAATGAGTGCTAAAGAAAGACTTGTTATGAGAGCTAAGGTTACTTTAAAATGACCACAGAGAACCATTCAAAACACATTAAAAGGAATAATTCAAAGCACCACCTAACAGAGGAAGGGATGTGTGTTTTCATCATCACATTTTTATAATTCTCTTCTGTATCAGCTAACTGCATAATGAAAGACTAAGTTTTAAAGTAAGTAGGTATTTCGGGAATATTTTAGTGTTGTACACAAGTGTATTTTATATACTATGCCCAGTGCATTTTCAGGATAAAATGAAAGGATCATTCAAAATTTCTGTTGATTAGGAAAACAGTCTTAAAATTAAACAGCAGAAACCTCACATGTAAAAAAACTCCTAAACTAAAAGAAAAAAACTATTAAATTTATTACTCTAATCTTTTCAAAATCATTCTGTTAAAAATTAAACTACTTCAGGTTGTTTTATATAGTACTGGTTCTGTAAGTGATCTTAAGCTCCTTTAAAACAATTATATGCTCAAAATTCGACTGCAAAATTTTATAGCACGATCACATAATGACAAGAATGCAGTAATATACAGTTTCTATATTTCTTGGTACACAATTTGGTGACTATTAACATTCTTTTCTACTTTATGTTTTAATATCCTTTGAGCCACACAGGGCCAAGGTCTCAAAACTAATCATAAAAAACTACTGACTGCTATTCACTCTAATATAATAACCCTTTATTTAAAACAACCTCCAATAAATTTCATTATAAGAAGTTATTAAAAGGGTTAAAAACCTATTAAATGTCAAAGAATTTGCCTGACTCAAACTTCTAATAAAGAAACAGAATAGGCTTTCTTTCTGAATTATTTAAATCTTTACTGACTGTGCACTGAACCATGAAATTAGAAAAGTGTTATTAGAAGTGTTCTCTGGTTTTTATAAAAGTTGTAGCATAGAATATATCAAACCACAGTCTTTAACTAGACTAGTTAAAGAAATAGGTTTTTAATCCTGAATACATGGTTTTCACTGATATAAAGGGTCATAATTAAAAGTCTGGCCTGGAAGCTGAAGATAATAAAATTATTATTACAGGAGCATACATGTTCATTTGGTATATTCTGGATGCATGTTTCCATTTTAATTTGGACAAATATCTTTAATTTTGTTTGATCTTGCAAAGTCCACTAATTTGGACCCTCTCAGCAAACAATTAAGCTTTTAAGAGTGACTCATTTTAAAGAATTAATGGTGAATAATTTGTGTTATCTTTTACTCTTTTTTTTTTTTAAGTGTCTAATGCTTAACAGCAGGTATAGGTTGACAGCAGACAAATGGAATCTAGGAGGTACAAGTCAAATATTCTAGCACACATCTCCTTATAACAATATTATCCCTTCACTGGTTTTTTGCAAATAACAACAGAACCATTTTCTATTTCACCAGTTATTTACATAAGGAAAACAATCATGCATTTCACATTTATTTTAGTGATGCTAAAGAACTCCTGAGTCAGCAGTATATTCACAGGTTCACTCAAAACACACCTGAATCAATAGCCCTTCAACAAAAGAAATGAAGTCAGAAAGACACTTGAGAGAGACAATATTGTCTCCCCTTCTTTTAGATGATAAAAATAGAAGCATCCAAGGGACATGAAATGATTAAGTCTAGGAATACAAACTAGATCCTTGGAAATATTGTGAAGAGTGTGAAGCTATGCTTGCTGTAGGGCAGGAGTGAAAAGGGGATGCAGGCAGCCACTGTTGTCTTTGCAGTGCTTTGCTCCTGTGACTGATCAACAACACACAGTAGCCAGCGTGAGATTGCTGTAACCTTTGTCGGCTTCTGCTCTATTGTATTCCATTCTTTTCTGTTCTATTCTGTTCTGTTCTGTTTTCTTCTATGATGTTCACTACAACAGTATCAAACTATCTTCCTGCACTGAGTTGGGCAATGTGACTGCTATCTGTCACATGTTGTTTGCTCTACCTGCTTTAACAAAGGTACCCTGACCACACCATCCATCTCTCCGTACCACAAAGTAAAGGAAGGTGTATTGGATACATTTCTATTAATAAAACAGTATGGAGAGTCTTTCTTGAATCAGCCTCCAGTAGGTGATTTGTAAATTTTCCAACAGATTTGCCAAGAGAGGATCTGGCTGCATGAGAGTCGAGAGTGCTAAGCACAGTGCAGGGCCAGGAAAGTAGTGCATGGTTGTGTATCTCTCAGTGATGCCAGTGTATCTGCCACTGAATTTTGTCATACATATTTTAAATATTTTATATGGTAGTGTTAATATTTAGAAGACTTAGGGGGACTTAGCATTTAAATAAATAAATTTCCAGTGAGATATTCATATTCATCACATTACATATTTCAAAAGAAAGTAGAGCTTGCATAGCATTTAGAAAGTGTTTAATTTGAAATAAATTGGAAATATTAGAATTAGACTGGGATGTTTATATAAAAGTATTTAAGGATGTTTACACTTAGTAAAGAATAACATGTGACTTGACTACAGTATTTATTCTGTTAAGACTGACTCCATGCAAATGATTTGGCTATGCCAATGTTTGTATGTTTAGGGCAACACAGATGCAGTCATTTACTAACTTGATAGGTGTGAAAGTCTTTGAGGAAGATGTTGAGACCTTGAATGACCAAGTAACCCTTTGAATTCTAGTCCATTCAGGCTCTTATGTTGTTTTAATGAGCTTAGTTTCAGTAAGGAATGGCTGCCCAAGCAGAAGCTACTAGACCTACTCTCATTAATGACAGATAAAACAGGGAAAAATACTGAAGGTGAAACAGAAAATGTCAGAGCTATAACTGCAGATCATTCTTGGTGACTCCATACTGTATATCATGTTATTTTGTGCTCTGCCTCAGTTCTCATCCCCTCTTGAAAAAGCTCAACCCTAGGTTTGTAATGCTGCATTATTTCCATGCACAGCAACAAATTCTGAAGCTTGATGGTGAATTGGGGTCTGCCTTTCGCACCCTTTACACCATGTGAAGTTAAAGGACAATGAATGGTCAGTTCTTTCTAGTTGGCAAGTTTGGTCAAAAAAACCCTATGAAATAGTCAATATGCTATATAATGCAAAAAGGTTTTCAAAAGTGACTCATCTGAAATGCATGTCCGGCTAATTTGTGTCCTTCTGTACCTTCTGTTGTTCCTCTTTGTCTCGATAACCCTGTTCCATTTGCCTACCCCAATGAAGGTTCTGCTGCTCATTGAGTTTAGCATCTTATCTGAAAAGCCATGTTCCTCAGATTCAATGGCAGGAGGTCTCCCTAAGTGCAGGGGATTGTCCATGTGGGAAGAGACAGAAAATTCTTTCTGGTTAGGAAATCTCACTAAACCAGCTGTGACACCTGAAAAGTTGGTGCAATATTGGGGTGTCTCGTGTCACCTAACTCTACAGGAAAACTCTGTAGGATCTGAACTGCATCTTATCTCAGTCCTAAGAAATGCCAATTCCCTTGCAAAGCTGGACTCTGCAGCACATCAGCTGGAATGAGAGGTTTTTAAAATATTGTGAATGAGATTTAATCTAAGTATGCTGCTTCACTGAAAAAGGCTTTTTCAAGGGAGGAGAGGCTGTCTTTCCAGTGTTGTCCACCTTTTTAGGCACTGGACAGAAATAAAAGGCAGAAGGATCTCAAATGAAAATCTCTGACAGCCAGAAGGCAGAGAAAGGACTGAAACCTGAGTCTGCTATATGCTCTAATCATCTCATTACCCTCATCATTAGGCCTATGAGATTTCCTGCTGTTCTGCACAAACATTTAACGGACCTTATTTCCATTCCAATGTGATATGAAGTTGGATCTTTGAAACTGGGGTAGCACAGACAGATCTAGACTATATCTAGTCTATAGTCTTCCTCTTGGGCACTGTGATGTGGAACATCCTTGAAATTATTTCCTGGAGCCATAGTGTCCTCCTTGTAAGGACGGGGGTCAGCAGAACTGCCACCTTGGACTTCCAGACGGCAGACTTTAGACTGTTTAGAAGGCAAAAGTCCCTTGGGAGGCAGTCCTAAAAGGCAAAGGAGCCCAAGAAGGCTGGGCGCTCTTCAAGAAGGAAATCGTGGAGGCACAAGAGCAGGCCAACCCCATGCGCTGAAAGATTAGCTGGTGGGGAAGAAAACCGGCCTGACTGAACAGAGAGCTTTGGCTGGAAGAAAGAGGAAAGTCTATGAGGTCTAGAAGAAGGGGCAGGCATCTCAGGAGGACTAGAAGGATGAAGCAAGATCATGCAGAGAGAAAATTAGAAGGGCTAAAGCCCAACTAGAACTTAAATTGGCCAATTTGGTGAAAGATAATAAAAAATGTTTCTATAAATATATTAACAACAAAAGGAGAGCCAAGGAGAATCTCCATCCTTTACTGGATGCAGAGGGAACCACAGTTACAAAGGATGAGGATACAGCTGAGGTACTTAATGCCTTCTTTGCCTCAGTCTTTAATAGTAAGACCAGTTGTTCTCAGGGTACCCAGCCTCCTGAGCTGGAAGACAGGACAGGGAGCAGAACAAAGCTCCCATGATCCAAGAGGAAATGGTTAAGTGACCTGCTCGGCCAATTAGACATACACAAGACTATGGGGCCAGACGGGGTCCACCCAAGGGTACTGAGGGAGCTGGCAGAGGTGCTCACCAAGCCCCTTTCCATCATCTATCAGCAGTCCTGGCTGACTGGAGAAGTTCCACTTGACTGGAGGTTGGCAAATGTGACGTCCATTTACAAGAAGGGCCGGAGGGAGGATCCGGGGAACTACAGGCCCGTCAGTCTGACCTCGGTACCGGGGAAGGTCATGGAGCAGATCATCTTGAGTGCCATCACACAGCACGTCCAGGACAACCAGAAGATCAGGCCCAGTCAACACGGGTTTATGAAGGGCAGATCCTGCTTGATTAACCTGGATCTCCTTCTATGACAAGGTGACCCGCTTAGTGGATGAGGGAAAGGCTGTGGATGTTGTCTACCTGGACTTTAGTAAAGCCTTCGACACCGT